>CAUYQU010047214.1:0-11882 GCA_963574635.1 Cheracebus regulus | reverse complement strand
CCCGTGTGGCTCCTCTGCCGGGAATCTCCCAGTCTGTGGGCAACAAAAATTCGTCGGAAAGTGCGGCGTCCACTCGTTCTCTGCGCTTTCACTGGGAGCTACATTCCCGAGCTGTTGCTAATCGGCCATCTTGGATCTCTCTCCGGTAAATCTATTTTTAGTTTTTTGAGAAATCTCCATATTACTTTCCATAGTGGTTGTGCTAATTTATATTCCCACCAACAATGTTTAAGAGTTCCCTTTTTTTCCACATCCTCCCCAACATCTGTTTTTTGTTTGTTTGTTTACTCTTTGATAATAGCCATTGGAACTGGGGTGAGATGATATCTCTTTGTAGTTTTGATTTACATTTCCCTATGGTTGATGACATTGAGCATTTTTTCATATATCTGTTGGTCTTTTGAGAAATGTCTATTCATATCCTTTGCCCATTTTAATGAGATTATTCATTTTTTTAATGTTGAGTTGTGAGTTCCTTGTATATCCTAAATATTAGTCCCTTATTGGATGAGTAGTTTGCAAATATTTTCTCCCATTCAAGAAGTTATTTCTTTTGTTGTGCAGAAGCTTTTTAGTTTAATAGACTCCCATTTACCTATTTTTGTTTTTGTTGCCTGTGCTTTTGAGGTCTTGGCCATAAAATGTTTGTCTAGTCCAATATTCTGAAGAGTTATCCCCTAATAGTTTTTTTTTTGTTTTTTTTGAGACAGAGTCTCACTCCATCACTAGGTGCCAGGCTGGAGTGCAGTGGCGTGACCTCGGCTCACTGGAATCTCTGCTCACTGCAACCTCTGCCTCCCAGGTTCAAGCAATTCTCTTGCCTCAGCCTCCCAAGTAGCTGGGACTACAGGTGCGCGCCACTACGCCCAGCTAATTTTTTTTGTGTTTTTAGTAGAGACAGGGTTTCACCATGTTGACCAGGATGGCCTCTATCTCTTGACCTAGTGATCCGCCTGCCTCGGCCTCCCAAAGTGCTGGGATTACAGGCGTGAGCCACCGTACCCGGCCCCCTAATAGTTTTATAGTGTTTGGTCTTATGTTTAAGTCTATTTTTTTTTTAAAGACAGGTCTCACTCTGTTGCCCAGGCTGGAGTACAGTGACACGACCATGGTTCACTGCAGCCTCCACCTCCTGGGCTCAAGTGATACTCCCACCTCAGCCTCCTCAGTAGCCAGGAGTACAGGTGCACAGCACCATACCTGACTAATTTTTAAATTTTTTTGTAAAGATGGGGTCTCATTATGTTGCTTTGGACGCTGTGTTTAAGTCTGTAAACTATTTTGAGTTGACTTTTGTACATAGAGCTAGGGGTCCAGTTTCATTCTTCTGCGTATGAATATCTAGTTCTCCGAGCCCCATTTATTGAAGGGTGTCCTTTACCCAGTGTATGATAGTGGCAGCTTTGTTGAAGATCAGTTGCTGTAAATATGTGGATGTATTTATGGGTTCTCTGCTCTGTTACATTGATCTATGTGTTTGTTTTTATGTCAATACCATGCTGTTTTGGTTACTATACCCTTATAACATGTTCTGAAGTCAGATAGTGTGATGGATCCAGTTTTGTTCTTTTTGCTCAAGATTGCTTTGTCTATTCTGGTTCTTTTTTTGGATCCATATGAAATTTAAGACTGTGTTTTGTATTTCTGTGAAAAATGATGTTGATATTTTGATAGGGATTGCATTGAATCTGTAGATTGCTTTGAGCAATATGGTCATGTTAACAATATTAATTCTTCCAATCCATGAGTATGAGATGCTTTTCCATTTGTTTGTGTCCTCTTCAAATTCTGTCATCAGTATTTTGTAGTCTTCCTTTTAGAAATCTTTCACCTCATTGGTTAAATTTATTCCTAGGTTTTTAATTTTTGTTAGCTATTGTTAAGTGGATTGGCTTTTTGATTTTTTTTCTCAGCTAGTTCATTATAGGTGCTTAGAAACACTAATAACTTTTGTATGTTGATTTTGTATCCTGTAACTTTATGGAATTTATCAGATCTTAAGAGTTTTTTGGTGCAGTCTTTAGTTTTTTCTAGATATAAGATCATGTAATGTGCAAAGAGGGAAAATTTGACTTCTGCTTTTTCAATCTGGATTCCTTTTATGTCATTCTCTTGCTTGATTGCTCTGGCTTGGACTTCTCATACTATGTTGAATAGGGGTGGTAAAAGTGGGCATCCTTGTCTTGTTCCAATTCTTAGAGAAAAGACTTTCAACTTTTCCCCATTCAGTGTGATATTAGCTGTGGGTTTGCCGTATGTTGCCTTTATTATGTTGATATATGTTCTGTCTATGCCTAGTTTGTTGGAAGTTGTTTTTTTTTTAACTATAAAGGGTTGCTGAAGTGTATCAAATGCATTTTCTGCATCTATTGAGATGATCAGATGGGTTTTGTTGATGTGATATGTCACATTTATTGATTTGCATATGTTGAACCATCTTTGCATTCCTGGTATAAATCTACTTGATCATGATACATCATCTTCTTGATGTGCTGTTGGATTTGGTTTGCTAATATTTTGTTGAGAATGTTTGCATCTATGTTAATCATGGATATTGGCCTACAGTTTTCCTTTTTTGTTGCTTCCTTGTCTGGTTTGGGTATCAGGGTAATGCTGGCTTTGTAGAATGAGATAGGGAGAATTCCCTCCTCTCCAATTTTTTGAGATATTTTAAAGAGGATTGGTATTCATTTTTCTAAGTTTGGTAGAATTCAGCAGTGAATACACTCAGTCCTGGGATTTTCTTTCTTGGGACACTTTGTATTACTAATTCAATCTTGCTACTCATCATTGGTCTGTTCAGGTTTTCCATTTCCTCCTGATTCAATCTGCTAGGTTGTATGTTTCCAGGAATTTTTCCATTCCTCTAGGTTTTCCAGTTTGTTCGCAGATGGTTGTTCATAATAGTCTCTGAAAGGCTGGGCATGGTAGCTCATGCCTGTAAATCCCAGCACTTTTGGAGGCTGAGGCAGGCAGATTGCCTTAGGTCAGGAGTTCAAGACCAGTCTGGCCAAGATGTTGAAACCACATCTCTACTGAAAAAAAAAATACAAAAAATTTAGCTGGGCATGGTGGCGTGCACCTGTAATCCCAGCAACTCCGGAGGCTGAGGCAGGGGAATTGCTTGAATCAGGGAGGTGGAGGTTGCAGTGAGGCAAGATTGCACCACTGCACTCCAGCCTGGGAGACAGAGTGAGATTCTGTCTAAAAAAAAAAAGTCTTGGATGATCTTTTATATTTCTATGGTAACAGTTGTAATGTCTTTTTTTTCATTTCTGATTTTGTTCATTTGGGTCTTATCTCTTCTTTTCTTGGTTAGTCTAGCTAGTGGTTTATCAATTTTGTTTATCTTTTCAAAGAGCCAACTATTCATTTCATTGATCTGTTGTATTTTTTTTATTTCATTCTTCTCTGATCTTTATTATTTAATAATAATAAATATTTTATTTTTAAATATTTTATTTCAATTTTATTTCATTCTTCTCTGATCTTTATTATTTAATTCTTCTGCTAATTTGAGGAATTAATTTTTGTTTGCTCTTGTGTTTCTAGTTCCTGAGGTACATTGTGAGATTGTTTATTTGAAATCTTTCTGTGTTTTTGATGTAGGCATTTATTGCCATAAACTTTCCTCTTAGGACTGCTTTTGGTGTATCCCACAGGTTTGGTATGCTGTGATTCCACTATTATTTGTTTCAGTACATTTTTAAATTTTCATCTTAATTTATTCTTGACCTAAGTATCATTCAGGAGCACGTTGTTTAATTTCCTTGTATTTTTATAGTTCCCCAAGTTCCTCTTGGTATTGCTATCTAGTTTTATTCAATTGTGGTCTATGACTTAGGTTTTTTTTTTTTTTTAGATGGAGTCTTGCTCTTTCACCAGCTGGAGTGCAGTGGCATGATCTCGGCTCACTACAATCTCTGTCTCCCAGATTCAAGCGATTCCCCTGTTTCAGCCTCCTGTAGCTGGGACTACAGATGCACACCACCACGCCTGGCTAATTTCTTGTATTTTAGTAGAGATAGGGTTTCACCGTGGCCAGGATGGTCTCGATCTCCTGACCTCATATCCACCTGCCTCAGCCTCCCAAAGTGCTGGGATTACAGGCATGAGCCACCGCACCTAGCCAACTTAGGTTTTTAAAAATATGTTGAGATTTGTTTTGTGGTCTACCATATGGTCTATCCTGGAAAATATTCCTTGTACTGATCAGAAGAATGTGTATTCTGCAGTTATTGCATAAAATGTTCTGTAAATATATTTTAGGTCTATTTAGTCAAAAGCCCAGCTTAAATCCAATGTTTCTTTTTCAATTTTCTCTCTAGATAATCTGTCTAATGCTGAGAGAGTGAGATGTCAAACTTCCCCACTGTTACTGCATCGGAGTCTATCTCTCTCTTTAGATCTAGTTAATATTTGCTTTATGACACTGGGTGCTCTAGTGTTAGGTGCATATATCTTTAGAATTGTTATATCCCCTTGCGGGATGGATCCCTTTTATCATTATATAATGACCTTTGCCTTTTAAATTTTTTTACTGTTTTTGACTTAACTTCTGTTTTACCTAAGTATAGCTACTTCAGCTTGCTTTTGGCTTCCATTTGCATAGAACATCTTTTTCCATCTCTTTACTTGCAGCCTTTATATGTCTTTACAGGTAAAGTGTGTTTTTTGTAGGCAGCATACAGTTGGATTATTTAAGAAATCTATTCAGCCAATCTATACCTGTAAGCAAAGAATTTAATGTATTTACATTCAAAGTTGTTATTGATATGTGAGCTTTGTTCCTGTCATACTGTTGTTTTCTAGTTGTTTTATGTTCTTTGTTCCTTTTTCTCTTATTGTTTGTCCTTATGGTTTGGTGGTTTTTGGTAGTGACACCACTTGATCATTTGTATGTTTGGCTTCTCATTTGTATGTTTAGTTTACCAGTGAGTTTTATACTTTTTTATGTGTTTTCATGATGGTAACTATTGTCCTTTGCTTCCACGTATAGTACTCCTTTGAGCATTTCTTGTAAGGTTGACCTAGTGATGATGAATTCCCTTAGCTATTGTTTGTTTGAAAAAGACTTTATTTAACCTTCATTTATGAAGGACAATTTTGCTAGATACAGTATCCTCTAGTGGCATTATTTTTCTTTCAGTATTATCTCCTAGGCTGTAAGGTTGCTGCTGAGAAGTCTGCTGTTAGTCTGAGGAGGATTCCTTCATAGATGATTAGAGATTTTTCTCTTGCTGTTTTTAGAATTCTTTTTCTTCTACTTTAGACAATTTGGCTACAATGTGCTGTAGAGAAAACCACATTGTATCTGTTTGGGGATTACTGGGCCTCCTTTATCTGGTTGTCTAAATCTCTTGCTAGACTTGGGAAGTTTCATCTATTATATCATTAAATAGATTTTCAAACCCTTTTGTTTTCTCTTTCCCTTCTGGGGTACTGATAATTTGTAAGTTTGGTTGCTTTATGGTGTCCCTTACATCATGAAAGCTCTGTTCATTATTTTTGTTTGTTTGTTTGTTTGTTTGTTTTTTCTGACTGGGTTACGTCAAGTCCTGAGATTCTTTCTTTTGCTTAGTCTCGTCTATTGTTGAAGATTTTTGATGTACTTTCTTTTTTCTTTTTCTTCTTCTTCTTTTTTCTTTTCTGAGACAGAATCTTGCTCTGTTGCCCAAGCTGGAGTGCAGCGGTTTGATCTCAGCTGACTGCAACCTCTGCCTCCTGGGTCCAAGCGATTCTCCTGCCTCAGCCTCCTGAGTAGCAGGGATTACAAGGTGTGCCACCATGCTGAGCTAATTTTTGTAAATTTAGTAGGGAAGGGGTTTCACTATGTTGACCAGGTTGGCCTTGAATTCCTGACCTCAAGTGAGGTGCCTGCCTCAGCCTCCCAAATTACTGGGATTACAGGCATGAGCCACTGCACCTGGCCTTTGATGTACTTTCTGTTTCATTCAATGGATTGTTCAGTTCCAGAATTTCTGTTTGGTTCTTTTTTTTAACGATGTCTATCTCTATGATACATCTCTCATTTTTATCCCAAATTGTTTTTCTGATTTCTTTGTATTGTTTTTCAGAATTCTCTTGTATTTCAGTGAGCTTCTTTGAATTCAACATTTTAAATTCTTTTTCTGAGGCCAAGCATGGTGGCTCCTGCCTATAATCCCAGCACTTTGGGAGGTCGAGGTGGGTAGATCAGTTTAGCTAGGAGTTTGAGACCAGCCTCCTGGGAACATAGTGAGACCTGTCTCTTCGAAAAATGTACAAAAATTAGCCAGTCTTCCCCTATGCTTGCAATCCCAGCTACTCAGGAGGCTGAAGTGGGAGGATTGCTTGAGCCTGAGAGGTGGTAGCTGCAGTGAGCTATGATCCTGCCATTGAACTCCAGCCTGGGTAACAGAGCAAGACCCTGTCTCAAAAAAAAACCTTTTTTTTTTCCTGCAATTTGATGAATTTCTTGAGAGTATTGGTCTGTTGCTCAGGCTGCAGTGCAGTGGTGTAATTACAGCTCACTGTAGCCTTGAACTCCTGGACTCAAGCCATCCTCTTACCTTAGGCTCCCAAGTAGCTGGGACTACATGTACATACCATTATGCCTGGCTAGTTTATAAAGTTTTTACAGAGATGGGAACAGGACAAGGATGCCTACTTTCCCCAATTTTATTCAACATGGTACTGGAAGTTTTAGCCAGAGCAGTCAGATAAGAAATAAAAGGCGTTCAACTAGGAAAAGAAAAAATGAAATTGCCTCTGTTTGCTGATGACATGATTTTATATATAGAAAGTCTTTAGACTCCACCAAAAACCTGTTAGAACTGATTAACAGATTCTGTAAAGTTGCAGGTTACAATATCAATGTGCAAAAATCAGTAGCATTTCTATACACTGACAATGAACTATCTGAAAATGAAATTTAAGAAAACAATACAACTTATAATAGCATAAAAATACTTAAGAGTAAAATTAACCATGGAGGTGAAAGATCTGTACACAAACACAAGATGTGTCTTTGAGAAGACACAAACAAATTACAAGATAGCCCATGTTCATAGATTGAAAGAATTATATTCCAAAAATGTCCATACTACCCAAAGCAAACTACCAACTCAATGCAAATTCCTATCACAATTCGTTTTTCACAAAAATAAAAAAAAATCATAAAATTTGTATGGCACTACAAAAGACTTCGAACAGTCAAAGCAAACTAGAACAAAAAGAAAAAAAAGCTGGAGGTACCACACTCCCTGATTTAAAAATAAATTATAAAGTGATTGTAGGCCAGGTGCAGTGGCTCACTTTGGGAGGCCAAGTCAGGAGTTTGAGACCAGCCTGACCAACATGATGAAACCCTGTCTCTACTAAAAATACAAAAGTAGCAGGGCATGGTGGTGCATGCCTGTAATCCCAGCTACTTGGGAGGCTGAGGCAGGAGAATCACTTGAACCCGGGAGGCAGAGGTTGCAGTGAGCCAAGATCACACCATTGCACTCCAGTCTGGGCAACAAGAGTGAAATTGAACCTCAGAAAAAAAAAAAGTGATTATAATCAAAACAGCATGGTGCTGTCATAAAAATAGACACATTAACCAATAGAACAGGAGAGAAAGCCCAGAAATAAACCCAAATATTTACAGTCAATTGATTTTCGACAAAGGTGCCAAGAACATACAATGGGGGAGGACCTGGATATCCACACGCAGAAGTAAATTGGACCCTTATCTCACACCATACACAAAATCACTTCAAAATGGATAAAGGACTTAATTGTAAGACCTGAAGATATGGAGCGGGGGGTCGGGAGGGGGGGGTGTGCAGAAAAAAAAAAAAAGACCTGAAGATGTAAAGCTACTAGAAAAAAAGCATAGAAAGCCTCCATTACATTGGTCTGGGCAATGATGTCTTCACTAGGACTCTAAAAGTGCAGGCAACAAAAGGAAAATAGGCAAATGGAATTACATCACACTGAAAAGCTTCTCCACAGCAAAGGAAAGAATTCACAGAGTGAAGAGGCAACCCATGAGCTGAGAGAAAATATTTTCAATCCTTGCATCTAGTAAGGGGCTAATATCCAAAAAATAATTCAATTACAAAATGAGCAAGGGATCTGAACAGAATTTCTCAAGAGATAGAATTGGCCAACAGATATATATATATATAATATGAAAATGTGGGGCCCCTTGTTTAGAAAAAGTATTAAATTTATATATATTTGAAACACATTCTAGTACACAGTAGGTGCTCAATACAGGCTTGTTGAATAAGTTCATTATGAACTTATCACATATGACCTTTTATTTGGATTCAGTGTGTATTTATAAATTGGCTTTACCTTTCTAACCAGATGGAAAGTTCCTTGGCTTAAATTGTTTTATGCTCTCAGCAGCCCTTAGCTCAGTTGGTTAAACGATTTTAAAACAGTCACTAATAATGAGAGCTCATTCTCACTCAGCACTGAATATCCACTCTCACTGCAGTCATCTATGTGGATGAGCTTGCTTCACACAGTCACTGGTGGGGTGCTGGTGGGCTTGGGGTCCAGCTGCCACTTTCTCCTTGTTCCTCCTCTGCTTTTGTGGAGAAGTTTGAGATGCCAAGAGCTGAAGACACACAATCTCTTAGCCATAGCCCATCCATCCACCTCCCTCATTATTTCCTTCCGCAACTATAGCCTTCCTTAGGGGGCTGACTTGGCTCCTTCCATTTCAAGCCTGCATCTGGAATGAACTCACACACCAGCGCTCACAGCCCTGGTCATCCATCTCTGGGGATGAGCAAATCAGGAAGGAGTCATGGAAAGCGTAACTGAAGAATGGGTTAGAGGCTGGGGAAGGGGCTGGGGCTGTTGCCATGAGTGGGCCTGACCTCACGCCCTTTCATAAATCACATGTGCTGGACTGAGGCTTGAGAGAGACAAGCCAGAGGGAGGAAGGTGTTTGGGAAACTCACATGACTGGGGAGAATGAGCTTGTGTCAGAGACAGTGAGTGGGAAGAGCTGCCTTTCCTTTCCGTTACCTAGGTTCTCTGAGCCAGCATTGAAGGGCTTGGAGACCCTCCTGAGCCGATTAGACTTTGAGGCTTGGGCGCTTTTCAGAAGGGCGTTCTGGTTGTTCTTGAGCCTTGGAGCACAGGAGTCAGGCTGCGATTCTAACATCCAACCTCATTCCCCAGGAAAGCACCGTGGGATCCATGCAAAGAGGCTCTAGTGAAGGATTGGGCCATGTGTACCTTGCTGCTCAGTCTACTCAGGCAGAGGAGGAGAACCAGGATCATAACCGTGGAGACCAGAGAGACTTTGTATAGTGAGAGAGGAAGGGGAAGGGAGTGGGGCTTCATAAAATGGCCCGACTTCCATCTCTACTGCCCTCATGTGGGTCAGGTCCAGGGTGTCAAAGGAGTAGGTGCCGCAGACGCACTCCCCTCCTCACAGCGGTGCAGACACACGCAGCTCTTGGTTGCTGCTGACCCCTCATTCCTGAGCCCCAGTGAGATGGCCTGCTAGCACACACTGTGTAGAGAAGGCTTAGTAGGTTCCCAGGAGTCTGGGCCACCACGCAGAATTGCAACAAGAGGAAAATTATGGTATCCCCAAAGGTTTCTCTAAGGCAGGTGTTAGCAAGCTATGCCTCCCCATCCAAATCCAGCTCAATACCTATTTTTGTAGGGCTTGCAAGCTAAAATGACTTATATTTTGAAGCAGTTGGAAACAAAATTTTTAAGAATACTAGTTCATGACATGAAATTCAAATTTCAGTGTACACAGACAGTTTTATTGCAACACGTGCAATCTTCTATGTGTTGCTTTAGCGCTCTG
Organism: Cheracebus regulus; assembly: GCA_963574635.1. Taxonomy (NCBI): domain Eukaryota; kingdom Metazoa; phylum Chordata; class Mammalia; order Primates; family Pitheciidae; genus Cheracebus; species Cheracebus regulus. The sequence goes on along the minus strand of CAUYQU010047214.1, from coordinate 2,071 downwards.
ATAATGGCATCAGAGACCGTATGGGTGCATATGCTAAAATCAAGACTGGCCACATAATTTGACATACAATATGAAAATGTGGGGCCTCTTGTTTAAAAAAATGCTTAAGAATTCCACAATGGCAACAGTTGAGCATTAAATCAAGTGTAGCTCCTAAACCCAGAGTCCTGTGTGACTGCCTATGAATCCAGCCCTGACTAAAATATTTACTCTCTAGCTTTTTTTTTTTTGAGATGAAGTCTCGCTCTGTTACCAGGCTGGAGTGCAGTGGTGCGATCTCGGCTCACTGCAACCTCCACCTCCCAAGTTCAAACAATTCCCCTGCCTCAGCTTCCCGAGTAGCTGGGACTACAGGCGAGCATCACCACACCCAGCTGATTTTTTGTATTTTATAGAGGCGGGGTTTCCCCATGTTGGCCAGGATGGTCTCGATCTCTCGTCCCTGTGATCCATCTACCTTGGCCTCCCAATACTTTCTTGGCTCTTTACAGAAAAAAAAATTGCCAACCTTTGCTGTAGGGGCTAAAATACCAACAATTTTTTCTCTTTTCTTTCATGCTATTAATGTTAATCTCCAGCAAAAAATCCAGGAGAAATTATTAAAGTGTTTCTGGATACTTTGAAAAGGAATTATTAAATACTAGGACCCAATATGGGTTGATTAAAAATAAATAATTCCGACCTGGTGTGGTGACTCACGCTTGTAATCCCAGCACTTTGGGAGGCTGAGGCGGGTGGATCACCTGAGGTCAGGAGTTCGAAACCAGTCTGGCCAACATGGTGAAAATTATGGTATCCCCAAAGTAATACCATAACTTTTAGTAGATACGGAGTTTGCACTAAACATTAGCCAGCGCAGTGGTGGGCCCCTGTAGTCCCAGCTACTCGGGAGGCTGAGACAGGAGAATTGCTTGAACCCAGGAGGCCAAGGTTGCAGTGAGTTGAGATCACACTATTGCACTCCAGCCTGGACAACAGAGCGAGATTCCATCTCAAAAAAATTAAATTAAATTTTAGAAAACAGCCAGGCGCAGTGGCTCATACTTGTAATCCCAGCACTTTGGGAGGCCGATGGGGGCAGATCATGAGATCAGGAGATGGAGACCATCATGGCTAACATGGTGAAACCCCGTCTCTACTAAAAATACAAAAAATTAGCTGGGTGTGGTGGTGCGTGCCTGTAGTCCCAGCTACTCGGGAGGCTGAGGCAGGAGAATCGATTGAACCTGGGAGGTGGAGGTTGCAGTGAGCCGAGATCATGCCACTGCACTCCATCCTAGGCACCAGAGCAAGACTCCGTCTCAAAAATAATAAATTAAATAAATAAATGAAGTAATAAATAAATAATTTCAAATTAGACTCATTTTCTTTTTTGACAAAATGACCTATTGGGATGGGAGGGTGTGTGAGGCTGAGCAGGTGAGTGCTATAGATGTGTGCAGCAGCCCTTTGACTCAGGCAGCCATCCATATTGACCTCAAAACTATCAGGAAAATTGTGTGACAATTTCTTCATGCATGAAGTTAAATTAAATATGTAGAGGGAGAGATTCAAGATGGCCAATTAGCAACAGCTCAGGAATGTAGCTTCCAGTGAAAGCGCAGAGAACGAGTGGACGCTGCACTTTCCAACGAATTTTTGTTGCCCACAGACCGGGAGATTCCTGGCAGAGGAGCCACATGGGTCGCCAGCGCGACTCTTTTGGCCGGAGTGGCTGTTTTGCCGGTGCCCCAGCGTGGCGCTTCCCAGTGCGGAGTACACGGGATGGACGGGCTCGGCTGGTCCCATCCCCACGAGGAAAACAGCAATTGGAAGCGCTGAGGACTGAGAGTTTCACAGCAAGCACAGCGAACCCGGGAAGGTCCGACTCTGTGGGGAACGGGCATCTGCCAAAGGAAAACTAAGAAACAGAAAAACTTCATCACCGGGTGGAGAGAGATCCAAGATGGCCGCATAGCAGCGGCTCAGGATTGTAGCTCCCAGTGAAAGCACAGAGAGTGAGTGGATGCTGTAATTGCAGACAAATTTTTGATGCCCACAAACTGGGAGATTCCCGGCGAAGGAGCCACAC
>CAUYQU010047213.1:0-12285 GCA_963574635.1 Cheracebus regulus | reverse complement strand
TCCAGGTTCATCCATGTCCCTACAAAGGTCACAAACTCATCGTTTTTGATGGCTGCATAATATTCCATGGTGTATATGTGCCACATTTTCCCTGTCCAGTCTATCATTGATGGGCATTTGGGTTGGTTCCAGGTCTTTGCTATTGTAAACTGTGCAGCAAAATTGGCTGTTGTTAGTGTACATTTCTGAGGGCATTAATAAAAGTATATGGTCACATCACCATCATCACAATCAGATATTGTTTTGTCACCCACCCCCACCATATTTTCTCATGCCGAATTGCAGTCAACCTTTCCCCCAACCCCAGCTCCTGGCAGCTTTTTTCTGGTTTCTGTTCACATTAAATTGTCTTTTCCATAGTGTCATAACAATAAAATTGTATCATATGTATATAGCCTTTTGAATTGGACGTCTTCCACAGTGTGTAATGCCTTTGAGATTCATCTGCATTGTTGTATGTATTAGCAGTTTATTCCCTTTTATTTCTGAGAAGTATTCTATTGTAGAAATATAGCATAGTTTATCCATCCATCAGTTGAGGGACATTTGAGTTGTTTGCAGCTTTTGATGATTGTGAATACAGTTGTTATAAATATTCATGTATAGGTTTTTATGTAAACATGAAGGTTTATTTCACTTTGGGAAATAGGAGTGAGATTGCAAGGCTGTGAGGCAAGTGTACACTTAACTTTACAAGGAGTTGCCAAATAATAATGGTACACTGTTTTCCAAAGGGAATGTACCATTATCATTTCCATAACAATACAGCAGAGCTCCAGTTGCTCCCCAACTGGAGTCTTAATTTTTGAATTAATCATAATACCTAATATTTAATTCTATGATCACTGCTTCATTTAGCATGGCAGTGGCCCTCAGTTCTTCTCTAGCTTCATAGTATAACTATTCTCTATTTAGCAGAAAATCAGATGCCACCTGGATTTTCAATAATAAAAACGATGTATTTAAGTTAAATGATGGCTATGCCATTTACTAGCTGTCTGATCTCACCTGACACTTTTGAAACTCAGTGCCATGAGTTTATAATGAAGATAATAATATTTATCGACTCAACACATTTTTCTGAGTACATGTCATGTTCCAACCCCTGCTCTGGCAGTGAGGAACACAACAGTAGATACAACATAGCCCCTGCCTAAAGAAACCTAAAGGAAGATACAGTGTATTAAGTGCCATGATGAGGACAAGAACCAGTTACTATGGAGGCACATTGAAATATCAACTCATAGAACTGTGGGGAGGGTTAAATTAAATATTGTTTATTGAGCGATTGGTACAATGCTTAACACGTTGGAGATACTACCAATTGGCTCTAGACAGTTTTAAAATTCTGCTTTGAAATTCCTTCCAGAACCTCTGACATGTATATGAAAGACTATTGATGCAGTTTTGTATTTTGAGTCTGGATTCAATTTTTAGAAATGTCAGAAATCATTTGGTGGCCTGACCTGGTGAAATGAGGAAGAGATCTGGAAATAAAATATCTCCAAGTCAATGCAACTCAGTTTTATTAAGTAATTCTCCTTAGACCTCAGATTTTAGGGAAGAAACCCACATGAATATATAAATTCTGGCATATCTGTCAAAATCAATCTTATTCTTTAAAAGTCACTTCTTATATGTAAATTGTTTGACTGTATAAAGTATAACCTTCTTGCCTTTTTAGATATTACAATTTATTTGGTGGAAAATTAGTGGTGGATTATTGAATTTTCATATTCAATAATATCAAGCCTTATTATAAGTTATCTATTGAGGATTTCCATCCTGTTGTAATTATGAATTATATAGTCCTCTTTTCTAACGTTATTAAAATATTTATTTGAGTTGACTAACATTTATAACAGAAAATAAAATGTCTACATATTGGGCCTTTCCTGACTCCTAAAAGAGCACTCTAGAAGGATGCAGCTGCTCTTGAGATACTGACACATTATAAGCTTTGGAAAGAAAAACAACCTTTGAAGTTACCAATAAGGAATCTAGACGAATGCTGACCATATGACAAGAAGTTGTCTGATGAATTAATATGCTTTATGCTATAATTGAATTAACTGAAATAACTAGTATATATCTGTACTTTTTAATTAAATATTAAGCAAAACCATCTAAAAGTAAAGCATATTGATAATTACCAAGTAATATTTAAATAACTGTATGTTGATAGTTGATTAATAGATACCATGGTCTTTTGATAAGATTAGTCTTAGATAATTTAGATTCTTTCTTTCTAGGAAGAAAAACAGTACTGGATATATGAAGTGCTTTTACTTTATCAGTGGTGCTAAATAAACCTTAGTGTGGTCTTTCAAGTATCCATTTTCCAATAAACTTTATAGTTTCCAATAAAAATATCCAGTTTCTAAATAAACCTTAGTGTGGTCTTTCAAATATCCAGTGTAGATTAAAGGTACAAAATCTAAGAGGTTATTTGCAATGATGACTATATACCTCTCAATAGTATTTCAAATAAGATTCTATCAAACCAACTTTCTTTAAATTTAGTGGAGCCATACATATACACTTTTTAATGTTTAGTAATAGGTGGTAAGAAAATTATTCTCTGGTGGTTAAATCTAGTTTTATGGCCTCATTGGCAATAAGACGTCTACTACCCCTCTGATTAGTCATGATTTTCTTGTTGGCCCCCCACTAAAATGTGCAGTTCTATACATGGCTTCTGATGTTCAAGAAAGTGACACAAAAGTCCCCAAACTTGGGGATCCTTTTTTTTGTTTTATTCATGCCTTAGTGAAACACACATGCAGTAGCTAGATCTGTAACTCTTAAAAACTCACTTCAGAAAGTCAGTGACAGACTTGTTTGAAGTCATCTGCCAAGAGACTGTTTCGTCTTGTGTGTTGAATGATGTGGTTCCCTGAGTCTTTTTTCCCTCTAGGCAGAGGTCTTCATCTGGAGTACCAAAATGGTGGCAAAAATTTTATTGTTTTAGTGTCTTTACTTTCTGTATCAGATGTTTGCCCCAAAGTATCACAAAGTTAAGCTTGCATCTGCCCTTTTCCTACATTTGTGAAGGCGTGGCACAGGCAGAATTGGCTTTTAAATAAGCAATTCAAATGTCTCTTGCCTATCGACAAGCATCTCTCACTGATTATGGAAATATTATCTGGCATTGTAGCCTACATATTTATTTATTTGTTCATATGTTACAAATGTAACATATAAATGTAATGTATAGCTTACATTTTTCTTTTTTTATTGTTGATTTTAAAAGTATCATAGTGATTCGGCAATAATTTCTTGTCCATAGTACCAAAAGCACAGGCAACAAAAGTAAAAATAGGTAAATTGGATTACATAAAAATTAAAAGCTTCTGTACTTCAAGGGACACAATCAGTGAGTGAAAAGGCAATCTACATAATGGGAGGAAATATTTGCAAATTATAAATCTAGTAAAGTTTTAATATCCAGAATATTTAAAACACTCAACTCAAAACAAGCAAACAAATAAAATAACCTGATTAAAAATTGGGCAAAGGGCTTGACTAGACAGTTCTCCAAAAAAGATGTGAAAATGGCCAATAAGCATAAGAAAAGACAATCAACATCAATAATCACTAGAAAAATGCAAATCAAAAGTACAGCAGATTATGTCTTTTGCAGTAACATGGAAGGAGCTGGAGGTCATTATCCTAAGCTAACTAATGCAGGAGCAGGAAACTGCATACCAAATGTTCTCACTTATAAATGGAAACTAAACACTGTGTACACATGGACAAAAAGAAGGAAACAACAGACACCAGGTATTACTTGAGGGTGGAAATTGAGAGGAGAGTAAAAATTAAAAAGCTACCTTTGGGTACTAACTCTGCTTATTACCTGAGTGGTGGAATAATCTGCACATCACACCCCCATGACGCACAATTTACCTATTATAACAAACCTGCCCATGTACCCCTGAACCTCAAACAAAAGTTGAAAACTCTACAATGAGATATTACTTCACACTCATTTGTATGATTATTACAAAGAACAAAAACAAAAATAAAAGCCAGAAAATAGCAAGTGTAGGTGAGGCTGTGAAGTTACATTTGTACACTATTGGTGAGAATGTAAGATTGTGGAGCTGCTATGAAAAACAGTATGAAGATTCACCAAATATTAAAAATAGAATTACCATTAAAAATAGGATACCACAATTTACAAAAATATAATAGTGACATATTTGTTGTTTTAAAAAAGGGCAATTATAGTGAAGTGTGTAAAGTATTAAGTTAAATTCTTCTCTGGTGCTACTCTTGAGAGGTATCCAGATTAAACAGTTTGAAAATTGTTTCTCTCATGCCAAATGAATGAGGCATAAAAGGTTTCTATATGGCATTCATAAAGCCAAACACACCAGTATAACCATCTGTATATAATCAATATATGATATGTAGTGCCATTTTTTTCTGGGCAATGCTATACATGTAAAAAAAGAAAGTAGGGGGTCTTAAGTTGGGTGGCACGATAGCTCCAGGTTTTTTTGTTTTCTTTTTGCTTAGGATTGTCTTGGCTCTTTGGGCCTTTTTTAGTTCCATATGAATTTTACAGTAGGTTTTTCTAGCTCTGGGAAGAACGTTGTTGGTAAATTGATAGGCATAGCATTGAATCTGTAAATTGTTTTGGGCAGTGTAATGGTTAATATTGAATGTCAACTTGATTGCATTAAAGGATACAAAGTATTGTTCCTGGGTGTGTCTGTAAGGGTGTTGCCAAAGGAGATTAACATTTGAGTCAGTGGACTGGAAGAGGGAGACCCACCCTCAAACTGGGTGAGCACTATCTAACCAGCTGCCAGAGAGGACAGAATGAAGCAGGCAGAAGTTGAAAGGATTTTACTTGCTGAGTCTTCTGGCCTCCGTCTTTCTCCCATACTGGATGCTTCCTGCCCTCAAACATCAGACTCCAAGATCTTCAGCTTTTAGACTCTTGGACTTATACTAGTGATTTGCCAGGGGCTCTTGGGCCTTTTGACCAGATTGACGATTGCACTGATTGCTCTAGTTAGGACTTCCAGTACTGTGTTGAGTACAAGCAGTGAGAGAGGACATTCTTGTCTTGTGCTGGTTTTCAAGGGGAATGCTTCCAGGTTTTGCCCATTCAGTATAATGTTGGCTGTGGGTTTTTCAATACCTAGTTTATTGAGAGTTTTTAACATGATGGGGTATTGGATTTTATTGAAAGCCTTTTCTGAGTCTATTGAGATACTCATGTTGCATTTGTGTTTAGTTCTGTGTATGTAATGAATTATATTTATTGATCTGCATATGCTGAACCAACCTTGCATCCCAGGAGGAAGCATACTTGATCATGGTGGATTAGCTTTATGATGTGATTTTGGATTCAGTTTGCAAGTATTTTGTTGAGGATTTTTGCATCAACAGGATATTGGCCTGAAGTTTTTTTTTTTTTGTTGTGTCTTTGCCAGGTTTTGATATCAAGATGATGCTGGCCTCATAGAATGAGTTGGGAAGGAGACCCCCTTCCTCAATTTTTTGGAATAGTTTCAGTAGGAATGATACAATTTGCTTTTTGTACATCTGGTAGATTTGACTGTGAATCCATCAGGTTCCAGGCTTATTTTGGTTGGTAGCTATTTATTAATGGTTCAATTCTGGAGCTTATTTAAATTTTGGAGCTTATTGGTCTATTCAGGTTATTAACTTCTTCCTGGCTCAGTCTTGGGAGGGTGTATGTGTCCAGAAATTTATCCATCTCTTCTAGGTTTTCTGGTTTGTGTGCATAGAGGTGTTCATAGTAGTTTCTGATGACTGTTTTTATTTTTGTGGTGTAGGTAGTAACAGTCCCTTGATCATTTCTAATTGTGTTTATTTGGCTCTGTCCTCTTTTCTCCTTTGTAAGTCTAGCTAGTGGTCTTTTTTTTTCCCCAAAAAAATACCAACTCCTGAATTCATGGATCTTTTAAATGATTTTTCACATCTCAATTTTTTTTTCACATCTCAATTTTTTTTTTCACATCTCAATTTTTTTTTTTGTTATTTCTCATCTTCTGCTAGCTTTGGGTTGATTTGTTCTTTCTTCTTTAATTCTTTCAGTTGTGAAGTTAGGTTGTTAATTTGAGATTTTCCTAACTTTTTAATGTGGGCATTTTATGCTATGACTTTCCCTCTTAATACTGCCTTAACTGTGTCCCAGAGATTCTGGTATGTTGTATCTTTGCTATCAAAGAATTTCTTGATTTCTGCTTTAATTTTGTTATTACCCAGAAGTCATTCAGGAGCATGTTGTTTAATTTCCATGGATTGCATGGTTTTGAGCCATTTCTTTGTCTTGATTTCTATTTTCATTGCACTGTGATCCAAATTTATGCTTGGTATAGTTTTGGTTCTTTTACATTTATTGAGGATTGTTTTATGTCCAATTATGTGGTCAATTTCAGATTATATGCCATGTGGCAATTATAAGGATATATATTCTGTTGTTTTGGGATGGATAGTTTTGTAAAGGTGTAACAGATTCATTTGGTCCAATGTTGAGTTTAAGTTCTGAATATCTTTGTTAATCTTCTGCCTCAGTGTTCTGTCTAACACCGTCAGTGGAGGGTTGAAGTCTCTCACTATTATTATGAAGGAGTCTGTGTCTCTTTATAGGTCTCTAAGACCTTGCTTTATGAATCTGGGTGCTCCTGTATTGGATGCATATATATTTAGGATAGGTAGCTCTTCTTATTGAATTTAAGACTTTACCATTATGTAATGCCCTTCTTTATATTTTTGGATCTTTGTTGTTTTGAAATCTGTTTTGTTTGAAATGAGAATTGCAACCCCTGCTTTTTTCTGTTTTCCGTTTTCTTGGTAGATTTTTCCTTCATCTCTCTGAGTCTATGAGTGTCATGTGTGTGAAATGGATCTTTTGAAGACAGCATATCATTAGTTCTTGCTTTTTTATCCAGCTTGCCACTTTGTGCCTTTTAAGTAGAGCATTTAGCCTGCTTATGTTCAAGTATTTATATGCATAGATTTGATCATGTCATTGTGCTGTCAGCTGATTATTAATATTGGCTTGTTTGTGCTGTTGATTTACAGTGGCCATGGTCCATGTGTATAAGTGTGTTTTTATATTAGCTGATATTGATCTTTCCTTTCTATATTTAGTGCTCCTTTTAAGATCTTTTGTAAGGAAGGTCTGGTAGTAATGAATTCTCTCAACATTTGCTTATCTGGAAAAGATCTTCTTTCTCCTTCACTTAGACAATTTAGTTTGGCTGGATGTGAAGTTACGTTTGAAGACTTTTTTCTTTAAAAATGTTGATTATAGGCCCCCAGTCTCTTCTGGCTTGTAAGTTTCAGCTGAGAGGTATGCTGTTAGCCTGTTGGGATTCCCTTTGTAGGTTACATGACCTTTCTCTCTAGCTACCTTTAACCTTCTATTTTTCATTCAACCTCAGAAAATCTGATCCTATGTGTCTTGAGAGTGATCTTCTTATGTAGCATCTTATAGGAGTTCTCTGTATTTCCTGAATTAGACTGTTGGCCTCTCTAGCAACCACAGAATACTATTCAGTCATAAAAAAGAATGATATCATGTCATTCTATCATGTTATTTGTGGAAACATGGAGGATGCTAGAGGCTATTATCCTTAGCAAGCTAATTCAAGAACAAAAAACCAAACACTGCATGTTCGCACTTACATGTAAGAGCAAAATGATAGGAACTTATGAACACAAAGAAGAAAACAACAGGCGGTCTACTTGAGACGAGAGGGTGGGAGGTAGGTGAAAAGATAAGTGTTGGGTACTGGGCTTAATACCTGGGTGACTAATCTGTACAACGAACCCCCCCAATATGTGTTTACCTGTATAGCAAATGTTCACATGTACCTACAAACCTAAAATAAAAATTAAAAAAACCAAATCATATTTGTTCGTCCCACATTGCAGGGTGTTGCTAACATTCCTCATTTTCTAATATGGAATAAACAAGCCATCTGGTTTGTTAAGAAAAAAAGGGAAGTCGACTAATACTTCTCAGTATCTACAATGTGTTAGGTAATGTGTCAGTTGCTCAATAAACATTATTAATTTAACAATGCTATGAGTTAATCCTTTAATATGCTTCCACAGCAACTGGCTCTTGTCTTCACTGTGACACTTAACATACTGTAACTTCCCGTTGGTTCCTTGACACAGAGTCTATGTCGAATCACCAGTGCCACAGCAGGGATTGAAACATAATGTATACTCAGCAATATTTGTTGAGTCGATAAATATTATTATCTTCATTTTAAAACTCATGACGCTGCGTTTCAAAAGTGTTAGGCAAGATCAGACAACTAGTAAATGGCAGAGCTATCATTTAATTAATTAATTTTTATTTATTTATTTTTGAGATGGAGTCTCTTTCTGTTGCTTAGGCTGGAGTACAGTAGTGCTATCCCAGCTCATTGCAACCTCTGCCTCCAAGGTCCAAGCAATTCTCTGCCACAGCCTCCTGAGTATCTGGGACTACAGGCACATGCCACCACACCTGGCTAATTTTTGTATTTTTAGTAGAGACAAGGTTTCACCGTGATGGCCATTCTGGTCTCCAGCTCCTGATCTGCCTGCCTTGGTCTCCCAAAGTGCTGGGATTACAGGCATGACCCATCATGCCTGGCTTATCATTTAATTTAAATATATGGTTTTTCTTATTGAAAAATCCAGGTGGCATCTCTGATTTTCTGCTAAGTAGAAGATTCTTATACTGAGGAGCTAGGGAAGAACTAAGGGCCACTGCTATACTAAATGAAGTCGTGAATATAGAATTAGGTACCCAGCTCAGTGAAATCAGAGACAAAATTGAGCCTGACATGTATGATGATAACAGTTGGCATTTGCAAAAACTTTATTTGGCATTATATATTCATTAATTAGTCTACATAATATCTCATTATCTGAATCTTCATTACTGAGTTTTAAGCACTTCAGAAACAACACTGAATTAGCAATTAAACCAAGCCACATGAATAAACAGACTTAGTAAAGCATTCCAAGAAGTCAAAGTTAACATTCATGTTCTTGGGAATAAGAACTCAGAAATCAGGTTTTTCTTCATACCATAAAGAAAATGATTCTTCTTCTTTAGGGTATCATTTTCCATGAAGCAGCCAGACAATTTAACGGTGCATCCAAGTTAATGGATTTTTATATTGCAATTAAATAATCAATTATTAAAAGTTTATTTCTGTTTTAATAGAAATTAATTATTCAGAATTTTATTATCCAATGTATTTTTTAATGTAAAATTTTCATTCTCTAAAAGTGAAAAAAAAACAGAATAAATGTTTGATATATGCATTATTTAATTAGACTGAAACTTTCCAGGTTGAAAGTAAAATCAATTAAGCTGTGGTAGATATTTACCTCAATATAAATAAATAGAGAAAAGTGTGTGTTGCGGGGAAGCATAGAGAGTAGAAAGTGTGTTTTACATACCAAGTTTTAAACGAATACATACTGTATAGTGAATCTTCTTACCTCTTTTTTCATGGGAGATGTGAATGGGAGTTAAACATTGGAATAGGTATTCGTTTCAGAAAGAGATGTCTACAAAAACTGACATATTTTAATTGAAATGGGATTTTGGAAAGGGAGATTATTCTACAGGTTTTTTTTCTATAACGAAGAAGCCCCAGGAGGTGATTAAGGCCGCCCCTTCACCCCTCCTGGACTCCTGCTAGAGCTTAAAAGTAATGACCCAAACAACAATGGTGGGTGAATGGGATTTGTCTCTGAATTCCTATGTTTCCAGAGCTTTCCAGAAGCAATATTTTTGGAAGCCTGGAGAAGAAGCCTTGTTGTTTCTTCTGTCTGGTGTGAGAAGGAGCCTAATAAGAGAAATTGTGTAGGACTCTGGCCCCATGAGGAGACTGTAGTTTTGTTTCCCTCCTCAGACAAGGTAGAATTATTTTTAAATGGTTGAAATGAAAACAGATCAAGTTAGTAGTTCAAAAATCTAAACCATGAATAGTTGCTACCCACTAAGAGGTATAAAAATGGTAGGTCTTAGTTAAGCAGGAGACATCTAGGAAATATTAGAATTTTGTCTGAAGCGTGGATGGTACAGTGAGTATTTCAGGGCTTGAAGCCAGAGAGAACATCTGCACTATGGAGGAAACAGACAGGTTCACCAGCAGTCCCTAGAGACACACATTGATGGGTGAGGTTTAGCAGTGCTACAGATCACTCAAATGGCATGGACATAATATATCTCTTCCTGACATTTCTGACTCCAGCTTGAGATGAATGAAAAGATGTCACCCTGTTTTTGAGGATGCTGTGTCAATTTGGTCATTAGTATTACTCATGGAGTGGTCATCATGCACAAGAGACAGGTACATGGCATCTAAGATAAAAAAAATGTAGTCAAAACTGCTTTAGAAATACTGAGGGGTATGCCTTCAATTGTGAAACAATTTTAAAAGTTGAAAACAGAGTCATTCATTTCTTCTCTTTAAAAATTGCCTGTCAAATTAGGTGATGAAGAAATATGAATGAAATAAGCTAATTTATAAGTAACTGATTTAGAACAGAGTTTATAGGGCAATCAGATATAACTATGGTCTAGCCACATGTTTCAGTTGCACAGGCTTGTGTGTTTCTACTTAGGTCAGATTTGTGTACCACTTATGTAGAATTTTTAAAATTAGATTTGTAATCCAAATAGTAAGAACATAAATGATTTCCTGTTTTTTATTTTTACTATTATACTTTAAGTTCTGGGGTACATGTGCAGAATGTGCAGATTTGTTACATCGGGATACACGTGCCATAGTGGTTTGCTGCATCCATCACCCCATCATCTACATTAGGTATTTCTCCTAATGTTCTCTCTCCCCTAATCTCCAACCCCCAATAGGCACTGGTGTATGATGTTCCCCTCCCTGTGCCCCTGTGTTCTCATTGTTCAACTTCCACTTATGAGTGAGAACACATGGTGTTTGGTTTTCTGTTCTTGTGTTAGTTTGCCAAGACCAGTCACAATGGCGATCATTAAAAAGCCAGGAGACAACAGATGCTGGAGAGGATGTGGAGAAACAGGAACACTTTTACACTGTTGGTGGGAGTGTAAATTAGTTCAACCATTGTTGGAGACAATGTGGTGATTTCTCAAGGATCAAGAACTAGAAATACCATTTGACCCAGAAATTTTTTTGACTAGATTTCAAAAGTGCCTTGGCAAAACATACATCAAAAATTTATTTTAAAATTTCATAGAAAGGATGAAGTTGGGCTGCATTACACACACACACACACATACACACACACACAATGAAAAGATATTCAACCTTTCTACAAAAAAACCCAAATTAGTAAAAAATATGTTGCTAGTTTAGTAAAAAAAATTAACACAATACTTTTAAAAATCTGGTAATTAGCAAAGATAAAGTGTGTACTCTCCTGAACTGCTATGATTATATAAATTGGTATAATCTTTTTGGTACTTTATATCAAAATTTGACTTTCATATACACTCTGATTCAGCAAATTTAGTTATTGAAATTTATTCTCAGGAAATGACTGGAAATGTGTACAAAGATGACTTAAATATTGGAATAGCAACATCATAATAGCCAGCAAACAACCAAAATATCTGTGAATTAGTCAAATAAATTATGTTATATTCATATAATATAAAACTCTGTTTATCAAAAATATTGTATTTTTATATTTAATGACCAGGAAAGTTTGCTATGAAATATTTTTGAGTGATCTATGTAGATTAAAATACAGCATTTAGATCAAGCTCATTTAAAAATGATATATGTATGTATTGCAAGATGGTAGAAATTGTGTTTCTCAAAATGTTGAGGGAATCTTCTTTAGTAGTAGAATTACAAAGTGATATTTAATGTTTATTTTATTTTATTTTATTTTATTTTATTTTTTATTGCATTTTAGGTTTTGGGGTACATGTGAAGAACATACAATATTGTTGCATAGGTACACTCATGGCAGTGTGATTTGTTGCCTTCCTCCCCTTCACCTATATCTGGTATTTCTCCCCATGCTATCTCCCCCAACTCCCCACCCCCCGCTGTCCCTCCCCTATTTCCCCCCAACAGACCCCAGTGTGTAGTGCTCCCCTCCCTGTGTCCATGTGTTCTGATTGCTCAACACCCGCCTATGAGTGAGAACATGCAGTGTTTGATTTTGTGTTCTTGGGTCAGTTTGCTGAGAATTATGGTTTCTAGGTTCATCCATGTTTAGTCAATATGCCTTTTATTACTTTTTCTTATCTAATTACTTTAGCTAGAACCTTCA
>CAUYQU010047212.1:0-13335 GCA_963574635.1 Cheracebus regulus | reverse complement strand
ATTATTCTTCACTATTTGCATACCATCTCACAGACTAAATATTGGTTGGCTGTTTGTTTGTTATTTTCTTCCCTTATTCCTGTCTCTGTTGTTAAGTACAATTATTGGCATAAAAGAGGTTTTTAGTATCTTTTTAAGATTGCATTCTAGCCTGAGCAATAGAGCAAGAATCCTGTTCTCTCTCCCCATTTTTCTTGCTTCTTCTTTCTCTCATAAAATAAATAAATAAAATAAACCATGATATTTCATTTTAATTCCTTCTTTACGTTTACTTTTAAAAGTGACATACCTTGAAGATAAAGTATATGATAGATAAATATTTGTAAGTCTTACAGTTTGACATAGTGCTATGCACAGTAAGATTCACTAAATATGGGATGGATGATGAATGAATAAATTATTGTACTAATAAAAGTAGCCTCTAAGTTTTGATATTTATTAGTTTCATACCTAAGTCTTTATATAATCAAAATGCTGTCTATTAGAATGATCTATTGCTCTAATTTTTTATAAACATACTACATATGATTTGTTTTAATGGTACACTGGCTACTTGGTAAATATCATTCATTTTCCTGGTCAAGCCAAGGGAATGAAACCCCTAGATTAAAAATATGTCCACAGTAATTTTTTGTGGACTGAGATTCCCCAAGTCCAGAACTTGTTCCACTGCATTACCTTGCTCTTCTTGTGCAAAATATGTAATCATTACTATCACAGAAATTATTTTAAAGCATAGAGTATAAACAATACTGGGGTGTCCATGAAGATTTTGGATTAAGCAAAGAAATTTCCATTTGAATAACTATATAAACACTATTTAGTATAAATTTGACGTATGTATTCATAAAATATAAATGTAAAATGTAAGTGCTGCTTTACTTAGTTTCTACACTGTTTTTTTCTTGCAGTAAATTTGTATTCAGTAATCACAGCATCCAAATGATACTGTGTGACACGTACTTCTATTTTTTTTTTACAATTTAAAAATCTGTGCCCAATGCAAAATTGTCTTGCAGCACAAAAGTATGGAAATCCAAATATTTTATATGCATGATGCATGAACAGCCAAAGTAATTAAAACAATTGAGAAAGATAATACCAGGGTCAGATAATAGAAGGAAAACGAATCATGACGGACTTCATGATTATTTTGTAAAATACATTATTAAATAATAGACATGGTTATAGCTATCCATATTAGTTTTAAGTTACTTTTATTAATTCATACAATTTTCATCAAATATGATTTGAGCACCTACTACCTAAAATTTTCATAGTTCGTATGTAACCTTTTCTTTTTTGACAAAATACAAGAAATGTAATTTGGTAAATTGACTATGCAGTAATATTAAGTTTACACGATAATGCACTTTCCCATTAGTAAATTTAAAATGACCATTATTTTGAAATTTGCCTCTTCATATTGTTTCCAAAAATAGCTCTAGACTATGACAGCAAAAAACTTTTTCTTTCAGAATTTTTATATCTAGAAAATAAATGTCAAATTTAATCTTAGTTTATTTCTAATTATACTTTTGATTTTCTATCACAGTTCTGAGCAATCCAGAATTTTTTACTAATAATCTGTTGTAAGGTCTTTCATTCTCCATAATCATGTTCAGAGTAAATACCTTCTCAATTGTTAGCTGACAGTGAAGGCAAACAACCTGGGCATTAACATGGGCCAAGCTGACCTCCAACTCCAGTTCTTCAATTAATGTAGTATGACCTTGGGTGAGTTAATTCCTCACAGCTGGGCTTCAATGTCCTTAACAGTAAAACATAAATATTTATGTATAGAGTTGTTGCTATATATCTGAATAATTTATGGGTATATAAATATATGAAAATCATAGATAATAAAAGTATTTCATACCGTTGTTGCAAGGAGTGCATGAAATAAGCATGTAAGGAGATTAACAGAGTTCCAGGAACATAATTTAAACAACTGCAGCTCTTACTGTCCCTTATGTTTCACATTCTCCTTATTTGTCAACTTATATATAGCTTCCTGTTTCATGTAATTTCTTCATGATTAACAGTACACATTATGCTTTACTTGGTAAGAAGTTAGAAGTTGATTTTGCTTTTTATTCTTTTCATATTTAGGCATTAACTATGAACTTTGACTTTTAATATTTTAAAATAAATTTGTTAATTTCACAAATATGGTCTATCAGAAATACATCCAGCATTGGATCATGGTGTGTTATATTCTGTTTTTAAAATATAAGTTATTAATTATGTACTAGAAGTAGATGAATAAATTTGCCATTTTAGGAAATTAAGATGTTGACATTTTCGACCATTATTTTAAATATAGGATTGGATTAGATAAATTAGGAAAACAAATGATCACATAAAATAAATTACTTCTCAACCTGACATATAGAGTTTGAGGAAAATAAGCCTAAAAGAGTAATAACAGTCATTTCTATTTTTTCAGACCCATACCATTCTAAAAGTAAAAACAAAAAAAAAATCACAAGTTTTTTTAATAACCAAACAATAATCTCCAAAGACTAAAGGCTTAATTAAATAGAGGACTATATTACTGAACATATATGAGTTTGCTTATATACATTTTATAAAAGAAAGGAAATTAGTTGTTTCAATTTTCAGACTTTAAATAACATTTTCTCACTTTGATCTAAATGTGTTCCCGGGAATAGCTTTTTAAATTCATATTTCAAAGGGATGTTTTCTAGTCATTTGGTGCCATCATTATAAAAAAACATTACAGGCAGTGCCTGAAGAGAAATAAGTGGCTGGGTTTTCATTCATTCATTAAGCTGAAAAAAAAAATCTTACAAAAAATTATATGCATTAAAACTGCATAAATGATAATACAGTAATCCTAGCTCTAATGCTGACACGAGCTGGTAAGAAGAAACCGTATGTTATGTTCATAAATGTATTAAATACACACAAATGAGTTTCACTTATGTAAGAAGGTTTCTAAATTATAATTTTTAGATTATGAATAGAGTGCTGATCAGAATCTAAAAAATGAAATTCCAGCAATATGCATATTCTGCAATATCTTTAGTATTCCAGTGTGAGTAAGCAACAAACAACCAGTTTGCCATGTGCCCTTTATATCTGAAAGGCCACCTGCCAGCTCATTCCCATTTTCCCCTCAATGGGTTATCAGATGAATATAAATTAGTACAGTTAGGAGATTTTCAATGGGAGCTGCATTTTCTACTCCATTGTAAAATGGGTCAGATGGCAGCACTTACTTCGATACTGTCATTCAGATCCAAACTCATGAAGTGCAACTTGCAAACCATTGTACCCCAAATGATTATTGCAGGCAGGCTAGGCAGCATGACAATGATTGAGTGTCAATTTGTTCAGTCCAAAAGCAACCAATCCAAATTGTTAGGGATTTTTAAAACAAAGCATGTGTTCCCAATTCCCTTTAATACCCAATTGGCAGCAAGTCACTGGCAAAATCTGCTGCACAGGGCAAGTTGCTAATGTGTCTTTCTCAAAGGTAACAAACAGATGTGAAAAGAGCTGGTCAAAAAGGAAAGCATGCTGTATGCTGTTACATTGGTTAAACTCTTAACAGGACTCGAAAAATATGCAGATAAACAGTGGTGATGATTATAACAACTGCTGACTTTAAAATAACAAGGAAGAATTAAGATTTATCTCTTGAAATTGCAGCAACTATTAAGAACATTTTAAATTTAGATCATATAAATATTGCTTTAGATGTCATAAATCTTTGTGCATTTTTTATGTCTGTTGTTTTCTTAATCAGGTAAGAACACGGACTTAATTTAAATCTACAAAATTATTATAAGATTTATTTTAAAGAACCTACAAACTGTTCTAAATTAAAAGTTCAGAAAATGCCAAGCATTTGGCAGGATATGAAGAAATAGAAACTCTACTACTATGCTCATGGGACTATAAATTATTACAGCGGCTTAGGACAATGTCTTACTGCTGTTGTGTAAAATTAAACACACTGCAACAGTGCAACTGACAATTCCACTCCGAATATAACATAAAACAACATGTTCATGTATGTACCAGGATGCATATACAAATGTTTTCATATCAAGATTGTTCATATAAGTTTTGAATTGAAAGGAAAAAATCCCACAGCTTCATAATAATATAATGAAATTTTTCATATTCATTTAATAGATACATTGATAAAGCAATGAAAATATGTTACTATAGCTAATTATACCAACATGGGTATATGTTAAAAATTGACACAAATATATTTAATAATTACATTATATAAACTTAAAATATGCAAAAATATTTCTACCTCTAGCTATGATAAGTTAATTGGTATTGAGACTACCATACATTAGCCCTCATAGTAAACAATAACAAGATGAACAGATGTATGATTATAGTTTTCAGGTACTGGAAAACAAACAGTTTAGACCGTTATTCCAGAGACTAGAGGAACCCAAGAAATGAGTCCCACAGTCACTCAGCTGTGTTCCTGATCAGGTGTCAGGAATGCTATACCTGATTATGGTGTAGAATTCAATTAGAACGGAGGGATTCTGTTGAGCCTAGGAGGCAGAGACCAGAGTAAAGGAAAATTAGAGTTGCTAGAAGAGGCAGGGGAGGGGGAGGGCACAAGAGAAGAAAATTCTCACAGGGAAGGTGTAAAAACTGTAAATGGGAGTTGAAAAAAGACTCCTTGACCAAACATTAATCAGGCTCTTCTAGGTGGTGTAGGCTGCAACACTGGTGCCTATTTCATCTGGCTTGCATCAACCACTTGTAGCAAGAATCTTACTGAGTCAGTTCAGTGAGAATCTTTCACCCTTGGTAACTGACCACCCTTAGTATTCCATCAAATACGAAGGTGGGGGTATTTACCACATCCCCCACCATTCCCCAGACAATATCTCATCACCCTGCACTGCCTTCAGCCAGAATCCTGTCAAGTTGGTTTAGCAAGAATAAGTATCCTTGATGTTTCCTCTTAGTAACTGTCCATCCCTTGAAACGCACATCACGCTCCTTGGCTATAAATTCTCACATTGCCTTGATGTATTAGGAATTAAACCTTGTTCTATACTAATGTCGCTTTTCTGCTTTTGTAATAGTTTCAAATAAAATATTTTTACTGCTTTAATTATTTAGCAATTCTGGTTTTCTTTAACAGAAGTTTTCTTCAAGTTCCTGGCTATTATCTGGGTTATGCTTACCTAAAGTCTTACTGGAAGTGGCTGTTAAAACAGCTTCTGTCTGGTTGAGAAAAAAACAGTGATCCTTGAGGCTAGACAGTACTAGAATATGTTAGAGGTATAATACAATCACAGTGGAGAGACCTCATTAATACCTTCTTTGCAATACCCCTTCCATCCAGCAATTCCTCAACTTAAGGATAAGGACCACAACTAGTAGGAAAGTTTACCTTAGGCCCACCCTAAACAAGTCTAAAACCAAAGCAGAACAAGATCCTAAAGGAAAAAGGAAAGCATTTCATAGTTGGACCTGGTTAATTTATGAGAACCATGGAAACAATTTAGACATTCCGAAGATCTTCCCTAACAAAACATAAAAGTATAACAAAATGTAAAACTTTGATATGTAAGTGATCTAATGTTTATTGATCTACCTACAAGAATAAAAATCAATAATCTTTAAAATGACAGAATTGAATCCTTTACAATATATCAACAATAGCCATAGGCCATGAAAAAAAAACACCAAAATTACTAGACATAAAAAATAATAAAACAGCACAGGAAAATATTGCCCCCAAAACTGGAAACAAGTAGCTAATAGCAAAGCATCTCTAGATTGCTCAGAGGTTGGATTTAATAGCCAAGTACTTTAAAGATGCTATTAAAAATATTTTCAAATAACAAAATATAAACTAAAGGAAACATTAATGAGTTAATAAGTAAATTAACCTCAGCAGATAAATTGCAATTTTAAAAATTAAAATGAATATTCTAAAATTGAAATGTAACATATTTTTAAAATGTATTAAATATATGTACCAGCAGATTGTGGATAACAAAGAAAAAAGTCAGTGAACATGAAGGCAGATCACTAGTAATAATTCTATCTGAAGAAAAGAAAAATGAGATTATAGAAAATGAACAGAAAAATGGAGGGACTTATGGAGGAATATCAAACAATCTAACCTATCTAAAGGAGTCAGAGATCTGACAATAAAAGAGACTGGGGATGAGCATATTTGAAATGAAAAGTGTTGAAATTTGTTGAAAAATATTGATTAAGAAATTCAGAAGAATCAAAGAACCCCAAATAGAAAAATTGTCTCCCTGAAACAGGCTGGAACTCTAAGCTCAGCTTGTCTCTGACTCCAGAAAAACTCTCAAGAAGGTAACAAGATGAAGAACACCTATGCATTTTCCTGCTGACCTTTGGCGTCTGTAAGTTCCTAGTAAAGTCTCTTTCCAAGTATTTGTATGTGATTCGGATGAGACCCATCTGTCATAAAGGACAAGACACAAAAGGGATCTAGCTTGTATCGTATCCCCAAATATCACACACATAGTTTTTATTTGTGTAGTACAAAGGGTCAAGTAAGTGTAAAGAAAAAATGTGTAGAATCTACATGAAGGATAATTAGTGGTGTTGAGCAATAAAGAGAAACACTAAGTTCCTGCCTGGAATTTCTTACAATTGAGTTGAAAACGGAAGGCATATGTACCTTGAATGCCTATTGTAGAAGCCTCAAAACATGGTTTGAAGATTAAAAAAAAAAGTATGTAGGAAAAAAATGAGCAAAAGAGTTAAAATATCTGGAAAAAAAAAGTTAAAGTATCTGAACAATTAATAATTCTTGTAAACTTAAAGAAACTTGTAAACTTAAACTAATAATCTCTTTTAAACTTCCTCCTGGGGGATAAACAGGGAAAGTGATAGTAATTTGAGTGAAGTGAAGCAATCAAAACAGACTATGGCCTGCAGGCTAAATCCAGCCCACTGCCTATTTTTGTAACTAAAGTTTTAGTTTACATTTGTCTGTGGCTGCCTTCCTGTTCAGGCTCACTTCTAAACCCCCAAGTTAGAAAGTGACTCTGTCTCTTCCACAAGGCCTATAAAGAGAAAGATATGAGTTATAAGGCCAAGCTAGCAGGAGGATTCCATCAAGGAGATGTGATTTAGATTGGCCTCCAAGGGCTGGTTCTGGGTTCTGGTTCTCGTCTGCAGCTTCCAACTAGAGCCCAGACAGAATTCATCTTCTCAAAACAGCCTGGAAAGCTGGGTTAGATGCATTTGTTACAGTAATTGGGCTATTGTTACCTCCTGTAACAAATAAACTCAAAAGTGTTACACAAACATACAAATAAAAAACAATCTGACTCATTTGTAGCAGAATTGAGTAGTTGGAACATTGTGGTATGAACCACGCTGCCTACAATATTTACTCTCTGTCTCTTTACAGAAGTTTTCTCACCCCTGTTACAAGTTCTCAAATACGAAAGAGACGTAGAATAAGGAAGAGACAGCAGAATGAGCTCTATAAATTTCTTTCTATAAAGAAAATGAAAAAAAAATCTCTTAGTTAATGGAAAAAATAACTGGCAATAGAAAACAGTAAGAAATGACTTAAAAAAAAATAGGAAAAAGAGAAAAGAAAAGGTGAAGGGGAACCTTGAAACTCAGAAAACATGATACCCAATTTTACACGACTGCAGAATACATTGTCACTTATTCTTTACAAACATGGTGAAATGTATTAGTAAAAATGTTTTTCAAGAGATAGAATAAATTATTTTACCTATAGTAACATTCATATTGTTATTTTCCGTATCTACGATTAAAAACAGAGGAAATTTTATATTATTTTTTCATAATCTTTCTTTTTCAGTTATAACATAAAATAAATTACTAGTCTATATGCTAAAGACCTAAATGTAATTAAAGTGGGTCACATTAAATTCATGCTCTAAATATATTCTTCAGAATTTTACATGTTCTAATACTTTGTCATAGTTGCTTATCGATTTATCTTCATTGTAAATTATAGTCATATCATACATAAAATCTCATCTATTCTGAAATAGAACATATATTCTCATAAGTTGGTAAAACTGTATTAATAGAGGAAAACATTAAGGAGAAGGAAATAAAATTCAGAAAAACTGAAATTTTCTTGATCACAGTTTTGCATTGTCTGGCAAATAATTTTCCAGTTATTCTATTTTATGCCACATTTATTACGAAAATGGTAAAAAGCAGAATAATTAGTTTTGCTGGTTTTTGAGGTACCAAATTCTAGAAGCTTTGAACCTAATAGTAAAATGAGTTATTTATATACTTTGTTAGTTGAATTTTAAGTGCTTAAACACATGAATATTAGTTCCCAGACAGCCTTCTTAGTGACAGAAAGAGCTATAATAGACAATCTCTTTGTTTCCTGCCAATGAACTTTGCCTAAAATACTAACATTTTTAATACTAGAGTTGAATCTTTTCCTCTAATGCAAAACTGAGAACTTGAAATTAAATATCACTTTCCAGCAGCATTTTTCAGTAAGCTAATCCTTCTGCTACATTCACAGTCATGCTCAAGACTGGCATGGGGTCTATAAGTCTGTCTTCGATAAGTCCTGAGAACAGAAATCATATCTCAGAGAGATTCTGCTGAATGTACAATCATTAAGTGACTTCTACATTGGTGGCATCTACCCAAAATTTTATACATGTTTGCCTAGCACCTGTAGACAATGACTGTATTAAAACAAGGGAAAATGACATGACTAAAAACAAGTATAACATTTTAGTTAAAATTAGAGTTTGAAATCTTAACCTTTACTAATGCGGTTTTCTCAGTCATTGTAACAAGTTTTGGCATGAGTAAATCAAGTTCATTTATATTTCTTGAGATCTGAAAAGAAAAAAACAACAAAAAACAAAAAAAAATCTTAAATCCTTAAATGCTTATTAGCAACATGTTGTGCTGGAGGCAAGAGCCAATATGTTTCTAGATTGTGTATTTTAAAGCAGCATGTTATGAGGTATTGAAGATAAGTTCAACATGATCAATGAACACAAGAAGGGCATTAAAAAGACCAAAGCTGTCTTTCTCTAATATTTCCTCTACGTACTTTAATGAGCAAAATTTGGTTATGTTAACCTTTCCTTCTGCAGTCATTACTCACCTTTTAATGATGTTTATATTTCTCTAAATTCTCTCCGGTGAATGTGTGTTTTTCCTCCATGTTGACATAACCTTTAATATGGTTTTACTACCGTGTGTATTTTACAATAACTATGCTGTCCTTTGAATAAAATGTTCTCCCTACCGCTGGAGTATATTTTTGGAGTTTATAACGTTCAATATGGGGCCATGTGCACTGTTATTAGATGGTCAACCTATTCTTCCATCTCACCCTGGAATATAAGTAAAAAATTAAAGATAATGAGATTCTTTTACTTTTTGCAGATATCACTCAGTGAGTTCCCAATATTGTAGCAACAGTTATGTGGAAACCTGAGCTAATCTCCTCTATCCTCTGTAAATGCCCTTTAATACCACCAGCACCATCACCGCCATCCCCTCACCACTAGCACCCTCATCACTTCCACCATCACCTCAAAAACATGACCACTACCACAATCATAACCACCATCTGCATCACCACCACCATCACCACATTGCACCATGTAGACAGCATATAACATCTCTAAGGTTTGGGGAAAAAAATAGTTCTCACTGCCACAATCAAATAAAATAGCTTCATAGCTAATTATCAGACAGCTGACAGAGCTAAAAAAGAGAAAATTCTTTGCAATTCTGGTGGAAGAGTAAGTTTACCATAAGGAATTTAGAGAAAAATAAAATACATCAAAAGTAGATTAAGCTGGCTAACATGTTATCTTGAAAAGACAACTTGATTTCATTATATCTTAGTCTTTTCCAAAACATTCAAGTCTACAAGCAAGTATTTAATTAAAACTGTTTAAACCATTTTGGACTTAAATTTTGGTTAAATAATTTAGATTAAATCATTTAAACCATTTGGAACTTAAACACATTTTAAAATTTAATTCAGCTTGGGGTTCATCAAGAAATGTTTTAGAACATTAATTTAGGGATAGAGTTCAATTATCTGATTAAAAGGAAAAAAGATGACTTCAAAGGGAAAATCAATGTTTCACATTTAAAAGTAACGTGGTTTACTTTTTAAATCATCACAGTTGGGGGGCTAGGGGAGGGATAGCATGGGATAGGGGAATGGGGAGGGATAGCATTAGGAGAAATACCTAATGTAGATGACAGGGCGATGGATGCAGCAAACCACCATGGCATGTATATACCTATGTTACAAACATGCACGTTCTGCACATGTATCCCAGAACTTAAAGGAAAATAAATAAATAATTTTTTTGAAAAGACAAATAATCATAAAAAGGAAGAAATGATGTCATCCCATTAGTTAGCTCTCTGACATAGTATTCTAACTAAAAATTCTGAAGACCTGATAGATTGACATAATAATACGTATTTTCCACATAGTAAAGAACAATTCTGTTTGTTCATAAACTTCCAGGAGATTTTCATCAATTGACTCAGAGCTATATACTAGCAAATGTAATTATGGATCTTTATGAAAATAAGAAATTATCTTCCAGTTTAGCAGAAAATAAAAAATAAGAATGCTTGAGTGAATAGGGGGTATTTTCTGGCATTATAGGTATAATTTCAAAATTCCTGAAGATAATTTTAAAATCTCCAGGGAACACTGTCATACAGTTGAATCTAATAAAAAACTCTTATGTAGCAATTGCGTGTGTGTGTGTGTGTGTGTGTGTGTGTGTCTCAACATGTTACCTAGCAATTTCATACCTAGTACTTGCCCAAGAGGAAAAATAATAAATATCCACACAATTGTATAAACAAAATGTTTGTAAGAAGTTTTATTTATTACTGCCCCAAACTGAATCAATCTACATGTTAATTAGCTGGTAAATGTATTAACAAACTCTAGTACATCCATATAATGTGATATTACTCAGCAATCAAAAGGATCAACCTGTTGATATTGTAAACAACATGAATAAGTCTCAAAAACATTATGCTAAACACACAAAACATAAATAAAAGGCTGCATACTATAGAATTCCATTTATATGATGTGCTAAGCAAGGCAAATATATAGGGTTGCCTTAAGATCTAATTTTTTAAAATTAATTTTATTGTGTATATTTAAAGTAGGCAACATGATGTTATGGGATGCATATAGACAGTAAAATTGTTACCATAGTAAAGCAAATTAACATATTCATCATCTCAAATAGTTACCATTTTCTTGTGGCAAGGAAAGGTCAAATCTATTTACTTAGCAAAATTATCATTTACAGTGTAATTTTTAACTATAACACTCATATTGTACTTTAGATCTCTATCCTTGCTTATTATACTTATCTGCCACTTTGTATCCTTTGACCTACATTTACCTACCCATTTCCTCCTCACCCCCATAAACACTGTTTCATTCTCTGTATATTTGATTTTTTCTTTTTCATTTTTTAAAAATATTTCACATATAAATGAGATCATTTAACATTTTTCTTTCTGTTTATTTCACTTAGCATAATGTGCTATGGGTTCGTCCATGTGTGGTAAATGGCAGGATCTTCTTTTAGGACTGAAAAGTATTTCACTGTGTGTCTATATATGTATATAGATATTCTGTATCTCTATATCCATTCACCCATTGACACATACATGGGATGTTTTCATTGACTATTGTGAATAAAGCTGCAATTAACTTGGAAGTGTGGATATTTTTACAGAGTGGTGATATCATTTCCTTTGGAAATATATCCGGGAGAGGAATTGCTTGGTTATATGAATCTTCTATTTTAATTTTCTTAGAAAACTTCATACTGTTTTTCATGATGGCTACACCAAAGTACATTCCCACAGTGTACAAAAATTCCCCTTTTTCCACACACCCAGTAATACTTATTATTGCTTGTTTGTTTTGATAACAGTCATCTTGATTTTGAGATTGTTTTTCATTTTATAAGAAACAAACTTCAACATTTTAAGTAAATATTGGTAGAAGCCAGTAATGAATGTCCTCTATAGAATAAACTATGACACAGAGAACTACATATAAATGATACAGAAGTGCTGGAAAGGGAGGAGAATAGTCCCTTTGAATGATATGGAAGAGGAGAAGGGAAGTGCTGGGTAGAGGAAAGGTGTGGTCCCTGGCTATGGCTCCATCCTCATGGACCTACGTGACGACAGGCACTCCTGCCTTCATGCCCAAATGTTGCATTTCCCAAGACCACCCTGGCCTACCATGCCCCCATCCTGTGCCTATAGAAATCCCTGAGACCCTAGCAGGGAGACACATAGGCAGCTGGACATTGAAAGGAGCAGATCAGTGGAGGAACACACAGGCAGCTGGACATGTAGAGGAATGCACCAACAGGCACTGGCCCACCGGCAGGCCACTGACCACCAGAACAACACAGAGCTTTGCTGGGGCAATTGGAAGAGCACTGGGACTGCCATCTCCCTTCCAACGCCCCCAGCTGCTGACACCTACTTCCTCTCAGTAAAATCTTGCACTCATTCTCCAGGCAAGAACCCCTGGATACAGAAAGCCCTCTGTCCTTGCAATATGGCAGGGGTCTATCTGAGCTGGTTAACACAAGCTTATAGACTGTAAAACTAAAAGAACAAAACTAAAAGAGCACCCTGTAATACATGGTCCCTGGTGCTTCAGGAGCTTTAAACATTCTGCCCTAGACACTGCTGTGGGGTTGGAGTCCCACAACCTGCCCTTCT
Source organism: Cheracebus regulus (assembly GCA_963574635.1). Classification (NCBI taxonomy): domain Eukaryota; kingdom Metazoa; phylum Chordata; class Mammalia; order Primates; family Pitheciidae; genus Cheracebus; species Cheracebus regulus. The sequence goes on along the minus strand of CAUYQU010047212.1, from coordinate 552 downwards.
GTATGATCCCCTAGAGATTTGAGCAGCAGGGCACCGAAGAAGCAAATCACTCTCCCTGTTGCATGCCTTACAAAGGGACAAGGGAACTTTTTCTGTTTCAAAAACACATAAAACTAATGACTATACCATAACCAAATCAAGCTGAATGACAGGATGTTATATGTAATAAAGAAGAGATTTTTTTGTATATGTGTGTGTAGTTACTCACATACAAAATAAATGTGCCAAATGCCAAATGATTATTGCTATGTTCCGAATTGTTTCCCCTTCAGAATTCATGTTGAGGATGTAATCCCAAGTGTGGCTGTATTTGAAGATAGGACATTTAGGGGGTAATTAAAATTGAATGAGGTCATAAAGGTGGGATACTAATCTGATAGGATTGGTGGTCTTACAAGAAAAGGGGCTGATTCTTTCTTTCTCTCTCTCTCTTTCTCTCTTGCAACTTTGATGGCTCCCTGTGTGTTTCCTGGGACCTGGGCAGTTTGGAAATCATTTCCCCTGAGAGAGCACTGGGGACACTGGCACACGATTCTGCCGACAGAGGTCACC
>CAUYQU010047211.1:0-16262 GCA_963574635.1 Cheracebus regulus | reverse complement strand
CGAGTCTTAACAACCAATAGCAGTCGAGTCTTAACAACCAATAGCAGGCAAGTAATTCCAACCAACAACAAGCCAAGTCCTAGGTCAAGGCTTGTAACTTACCCAATAGCAGTCTTGCTCTCCCTCAACCAATCGAGCTGTTCCACTCCCTATAAAACCCCCTGTCTAAAAAAACTCAGTGCGACTTCTCCGGCCCCTCCTGTCTGTACTGCAGAACCTCACCCGGGAGGCTGAATAAATTCTCTTGCATTGGATTATTTTGGTGCTGGCCTCAGTTTCTTCGTTTTATCCTCAGAAACAAACCTTACATAGTCTATTTCTGGAAAATTTTGTTCCACTGATATGTATGATGCCCTGTGCCAATACTATACTGTCTTTATTTTTGTAGATGTGTAGTTGCTTATTACTGGAAATAACTATCATATAGAAGTGGTAGGTTTAAAAACTGCTCCGCTCTGGATGTCAAGCACACCAAAGACATCACTCACCAGAAGAGATGAATGAGAAGCAGACAAGAAGCTTCTTAGTGGGGAATCTATAGCCTGACTCCCCCTGCAGCTCCCTGAGCAGAAGCCAAGGGTACCCTACTGTGGGGGAGAAGGACTGTGGTCCCCTGCACCATGGCAAGAAGCTCTGTTTGGAGCAGAGCCTGGTGTGGCCATGGGTTCAGTGCTGGGAAAGACCCTGGCGAGCTGTGTTCCCTGCAGAGTTTGAACAAAGGGGAAGTCATGCTCCATGTGCTTCTTCCTGCCATGAAATCAGTGGAAGATTAGAATTTTCATGAGCTGCAAGGCAGGTTTTCCCCTGCACATATTCATAGAATGAGCCCTCCTGCTCTCAGCCTCTGGTGTTCATTTCCAAGAAACTGGCTTGAGGCAGTGGACAGTAAATCAATAGTTCATCTTGTAAAAATCTGGTATAACTAGCTTGGGGGCTGTAGTGAGGAGTGAGATCCTTCTGGGCTGCTGATGCACTTGACTCAAATGACATTCCAGAGGAACACCGTTCAGTTCTCTTCAAGCCATTTCTGAGTGTCCAGAGCTTCCTTTACAGGAGAGCATGTTGGAGGATGGAGCATGGTCAGGGAATGGCACAGCTACAAGCGCAGTTGGCCAGAACAAAGGACCAGTGGAGCAAGGCTGTGATTTCCACTCTGGGTGTAGACAGTCCTGCAGGGGAGTTGATGTTTTTCCTACTGAGCTTTGCTCTGCTGACTTGCAGGTGGTATTGTGGGCACCAGTGTCAGTACGGGGAAAATAATCCATGTATGTCCCATGGAGCAGGTTGGTACAAACTGAAGCAGACCTGTAGAAGAGGGGCTTGGCTGTTAAAAAAACAAACAAAAAAACCCCACAAAAACCTAACAAACAGAAAGCAACAACCATCAACAAAAAAGACCACCCCACCAAAACAAACAAAAAAAAGGTTGTCAGCCTCAAAGATCAAATGTAGGTAAATCCACACAGATGAGGAAAAACCAGCACAAAAATGCAGAAAATTCCAAATACCAGAATGCCTCTTCTCCTCCAAATGATTGCAACACCTCTCCAGCAAGGGCACAGAACTGGATGGAGAATGAGATGGATGAATTGACAGAAGTAGGATTTAGAAGGTGGGTAATAACAAACTCCACTGAGTTAAAGGAGTATGTTCTAATCCAGTGCAAAGAAGCTAAGAATCTTGATAAAAGGTTACAAGAGCTGCTAAGTAGAATAACAAGTTTAAAGGGGAACATAAATGACCTGATGAAGCTGAAAAACACAGCATGAGAACTTTGTGAAACAGACACAAGTATCAGTAGCTGAACTGATGAAACAGAAGAAAGGATATCAGAGTTTGAAGACCTATGAAATAAGGCATGTAGACAAGATTAGAGCAAAAAGAATGAAAAGGGATGAACAAAACCTCTGAGAAATATGGGACTATATAAAAAGACCAAACCTATGATTGATTGGAGTACCTAAAAATGACGGTGATAATGAAACCAAGTTGGAAAACACACTTCAGGATGTTATCCAGGAGAACTTCCCCAATCTAGCAAGACAGGTCAATATTCAAATTCAGGAAATACAGAGAACACCACTAAGACACTCCTTGAGAAGAGCAATCTCAAGACACATAATCATCAGATTCTCCAAGGTTGAAACAAAGGAAAAAAGGTCAGATTACCTACAAAGGGCAGCCCATTAGACTAATAGCAGATCTCAGCAGAAACGCCACAAGTAAGAAGAAAGTGGGGACCAATATTCAACATTCTTAAAGAATAAACCCAGAAATTTATATCCAGCCAAACTAAGCATCATAAGTGAAGGAGAAATAAAATCCTTTTCAGAGAAGCAAATCCTAAGGGATTTCATCACCACCAGGCCTGCCTTGCAAAAGCTCCTGAAGGAAGTGCTAAATATGGAAAGGAAAAACTGGTACCAGCCACTGCAAAAACACACCAAAATATAACAATGACACTATGAAGAAACTGCATCAACTAATGTGCAAAATAACAGCTAGCATCATGATGAAAGGATGAAATTCACACATAACACTATTAGTCTTAAATGTAAATGGGCTAAAGCCCCAATTAAAAGACACAGACTGGCAAATTGGATGAAGTGTCAAGACCCGTCAGTGTGCTGTATGCAGGAGACCCATCTTACCTGCAAAGACACATGTAAGCTCAAAATAAAGGGATAGAGAAAAATTTACCAAGCAAATGGAAGAAAAAAAAAAAAAGCAAGGGTTGCAATCATAGTCCCTGATAAAACAGACTTTAAAGCAACAAAAATCAAAAATGACAAAGAAGAGCATTACATAATGGTAAAGGGATCAATTCAACAAGAAGAGATAATATCCTAAATATATATACACCCAATACAGGAGCACCCAGATTTATAAAACAAGTTCTTAGAGAACTACAGAGACTTAGACGCCCACACAATAATAGTGGGAGACTTAAATACCCCACTGCCAATATTAGACAGTTCAATGACACAAAAAAGTAACAAGGATATTCAGGACTTAAACTCAGCTACGGATCAAGTGGACCTAATAGACACCTACAGAACTTTCCACCCAAAATCAACACAGTATAAATTATTCTCAGTGCCATATGGCATTTATTCTAAAATTGATGACATAATTAAAAATAAAACATTCCTCAGCATGTTTTTCATGACCACAGTGCAATCAAATTAGAACTCAGAACCTCAACAGTCTCTTAGACCACAGTGCAATCAAATTAGAATGCAGGATTAAGAAACTCACTCCAAACCACACAACTACATTGAACAACCTGTGCCTGAATGACTCCTGAGTAAATAATGTAATTAAGGCAGAAATCAAGAAGTTCTTTGAAACCAATAAGAACAAAGAGACAACGCATTAGCATCTCTGGGGACACAGCTAAGCAACGTTAAGAGAGGAATTTATAGTACTAAATGCCCACACCAGAAAGCTGAAAAAATCTCAAACTGACATCCTAACATCACAATTAAAAGAACTAGAGAAGCAAGAGCAAAAAAATTTAAAAGCTAGCAGAAGACAAGAAATAACTAAGATCAGAGCAGAACTGAAAAAGATAGAGACACGATAAACCCTTCAAAAAATCAATTAACACAGGAGCTGGTTTTTTGAAAAAAATAAAAATAAAAATAGACAATTAGCTAGACTAATGAAGAATAAAAAAGAGAAGAATCATATAGACACAATACAAAATGATAAAGAGGATTTCAGCACTGACCCCACAGAAATACAAACTACCATCAGAGAATACTATAAACACCTCCATGAAAATAAACTAGAAAATCTAGAAGAAATGGATGAATTCCTGGACACATACACCCTTCCAAGACTAAACCAGGAAGAAGTGGAATCCTTGAATAGACCAATAACAAGTTCTGAAATTGAGGCAATAATTAATAGCCTACCAACAGAAAAAAGCCCAGGACCAGATGGATTAACAGCCGAATTACACCAGCAGTACAAAGAAGAGCTGGTACCATTTCTTCTTAAATGATTCCAAACAACTGAAAAGGAGGGACTTCTCCCTAACTCATTTTATGAAGCCAGTATCATCCTAATATCAAAACCTGACAGAGACACAACAAAAAAAGAAAACTTCAGGCCAATATCCCTGATAAACATTGATGTGAAAAATCCTCAATAAAATACTGGCAAACCAAATTCAGCAGGATATCAAACAGCTTATCCATCACGACCAACTCAGCTTCATCCCTGGGATGCAAGGCTGGTTCAACACATACAAATCAATAAATGTAATCCATCACATAGCCAGAACCAATGACAAAAACCACGTGATTATCTCAATAGATGCAGAAAAGGCCTTTGACAAAATTCAGCATCACTTCATGTTACAACCTCTCAATAAACTAGGTATTGATGGAACATATTTCAAAATAATAAGAGCTATTTATGACAAACCCATAGCCAATAGCATATGGAATGGGCAAAAGCTGTTAGCATTCCCTTTGAAAACTGGTGCAAGAGAAGGATGCCTTCTCTCACCACTCCTGTTTAACATAGTATTGGAAGTTCTGGATAGGGCAGTCAAGCAAGACAAGAAATAAAGGGCATTCAAATAGGAATAGAGGAAGTCAAATTGTCTCTGTTTGGAGATGACATGATTCTATATTTAGAAAACCTTGTTGTCTCAGTCCAAAAACTCTTTAAGCTGATAAGCAACTTCAGCAAAGACTCAGGATACGAAATCAATGTGCAAACATCACAAGCATTCCTCCTATACACCAACAATCAACAAACAGAGTGCCAAATCATGAATGAACTCCCATTCACAATTGATACAAAGAGAATAAAATACCTAGGAATACAGCTAACAAGAGACAGGAAGGACCTCTTCAAGGAGTACTATAAACCACTGCTCAAGGAAATGAGAGAAGACACAGACAAATGGGAAAGCATTCCATCCTCATGAATAGGAAGAATCAATATCTTGAAAATGGTCATCCTGCCCAAAGTAATTTATAGATTCAGTGCTATTCTCATCAAACTACCACTTACATTCTTCACAGAATTAGAAAAAAATACATTAAATTTCATATGGAACCATAAAAGAGCCCATATAACCAAGACAATCCTAAGCAAAAAGAACAAAGCTGGAGGCATCACACTACCTAACTTAAACTATATTACAAGGCTACAGTAACCAAAACAGCACAGTACTGGACAAAACAGATATAGACCAATGGAAAAGAGCAAAGACATCAGAAATAACACCACACATCTACAACCATCTGATCTTTGACAAACCTGACAAAAACAAGCGATGGGGAAAGGGTTCCCTGTTTAACAAGCGATGCGGGGAAAACTGGCTGCCCATGTGCAGAAACTGAAACTGGACCCCTTCCTGACACTTTATAGAAAAACTAAGATAGATCAAAGGCTTCAATTTAAAACCCAAAATCATAAGACCCCTAGAATAAAATCTCGGCAATACCATTTAGGACATAGGCATGGGCAAAGACTTCATGACAAAATACCAAAAGCAATTGCAGCAAAAGCCAAAAGAGACAAATGGTGGCTAATTAAACTAAAGAGCTCTGCACAGCAAAAGAAACTATCGTCAGAGTGAACAGGCAACCTACAGAATGGGAGAAACTTTTTGCAATGTATCCATTTGACAAAGGTCTAATATCCAGAATCTAAAAGGAACTGAAATAAATTTACAAGAAAAAAAAAAACAACCCCATCAAAAAAGTGGGCAAAGAATATGAACAGACACTCAAAAGAAGACGTTTATGCAACCAAAAAACATATTAAAAAAAGCTCAATATCGCTGATCATCAGATAAATGCAAATCAAAACCACAATGAGATACCATCCCACACCAGTCAGAATGGTGATTATTAAAAAGGCAAGAAACAATACATGCTGGTGAGGCTATGGAGAAATAGGAATGTTTTCACATTGCTGGTGGGAATGCAAATTAGTTCAACCATTGTGGAAGACAGTGTGGCAATTCCTCAAGGAACTAGAACCAGAAATACCATGTAATCCAGCTATCCCATTACTGGGTCTGTACCCAAAGGAATATAAATTATTCTATTATAAAGACACATGCACATATATGTTTATTGCAGCACTATTTGAAGTAGCAAAGACACGGAACCAACACAAATGGCCATCAGTGACAGACTGGATGAAGAAAATGTGGTACATATACACCATGGAATACTATACAGCCATAAAAAAGAATGAGATTACGTCCTTTGCAGGGACATGGATGAAGCTGGAAGCCATCATTCTCAGCAAACTAACAGGAACAGAAAACCAAACACTGCATGTTCTTACTCATAAGTGGGAGTTGAACAATGAGAACACATGGACACAGGAAGGGGGACAACACACACCAGGGCCTGTGAGGAGTTCAGGGGAAGGGGAGGGAGAGGATTAAGACAAATACCTAATGCATGTGGGGCTTAAAACCTGGGTGATGGGTTGACAGGTGCAGCAAACCACCGTGACACATGTATACCTATGTAAAAAGCCTGCATGTTCTGCACATGTATCCTGGAACTTAAAGTCAAATAAATAAATAAAGCAAAATATGAAAAGGAGAAGCTATTAAGAGAGAAGATTTGATTCTACAGACATTCAAATCTCTGCCCATCAAAAACATCTTAAGCAAAATTGAAAGGCAAATGGCAACTCAGAAAAACGTTTGCAATGGGGGCTGATGATTAGATGTCCTGTGATTCTGATTTGTTCCAAGAGTCCTGGTTGATGCCTGTTTTCATGCATAATTATTGACTGTAACACTTCTACTCTCAAATGTCCTGATTTAGACAATAAATTACACAGTTATCCTAAAAATTGTTAATATCTATAGTATATAAAGTGGTAGGAGGCTGTTAAAAATAAAACGGGTGAGAACTCAGATAGAAAATGCAATAAAGCCACAAACGGGTAATGCATACATACAGATTCAAAGGGTCAGTTCATATAGAAAAATATTTACTGTTGATAAAAAAAATAGAGGCCACAATAATGTAGTATTTAACAATTAACAATTGCAAATTTCCATAAACAAGTACACACATGTATGCACACAAACACAAATATATACACATGCACATACATGCACACGCAGACACACATACACACATGTAGACATAATACACACATTACACACATGTACACACATACACACAGATACACATATACACACATGCACACACACATGCACATATACACATATATATGCCTTACAGATGCATGGGGCTTTGCTCTCTGCAACAGAGGGAAGTTCACACCCATGGCTCACTGCCTTAACCCTCCTGGGCTTCTGTGACAGAGCATCCCAGAAGGCATGACTTATACACAGCAGTGATTTGTTCCTCACAGCTCTGGAAGCTGGGAACCCCAGGGTCCAGCTTGTATTTGTATGTCTGGTGAGGGCTGCTCTCTGCTTCCCAGATGGCACCTCGGAGCTGCATGTCCTAGAGGGGCTGAGCACCACATCCTCACAGGATAGAGGTGAAGTGTGAGAGCTGAATGCTGGGCTGAAGCCTTCACCAGGCAGGAACCCTCACGACTTAATCATCGCCACTTAAAGGCCTCATGTAGTTTCAGTTCTGTCCGGTAGGCCACGGAGTTTCAACACCTGGAGTTTGGAGAGGCTTTGTGGAAAGCACCGGCCCCACCCTGAGCTGTGCTGCTCTGAGCCCAGTGGTTTCTTAACTGCTCAGAATCCCAGGGAGGGTCCTTTGTTCCCAATAGACTCTCCACTCCCCAAGGGTTTAAGGAATCAGAAAACCTCTCTTTTTGGACAAAAGGCAAGAGAATTTTCTGGAAGCTCATAAGATGACAAGATAGTTTCTGCTGTTATTTGGACAGAAAGGCTGATCCCCACAGTCAATGGGGTATCACCAAACAGGGGAAGGAGGAGGATGCCCATGCCTGTTCCAGGGGCACCTCCCCTCACATGGAGGGGATTTCTGAACTGTCTGAAGCTGCATCAGCCCACGCTGGCCCTCTGTGGTTGATACAGACAGAGGAGTCCCCCCGGGGAAGATGCTGAGGGGAGGACTTATGGGCAAGGATTTATTCAGGCAGGGATACTGTCCAGGGTCATCGATGTCCCCAGACTCCACAGCCCACTGGCAGCTGGGCCACAGATTGACAGCTGGTTCAGTGGCCTTGTTGTGCAATGTGGCATCTGTGGGCTACGGTCGGTGTCCTGGCTGCAGCCAGAAGGGATGGAGGAGGAAGCAGGGGGTGGCCAGGCAGGGTGGGCTCCGGAGTGGAACTTACACCAACAACCATTGGCCATTGAGAGAGGACACTGGGTTTCACATTCCTGAGCTGGTCAGTCGATCATTAGCCTTGAGTGCCCAGGGTAGTGATGGGGACCATGGTCTCCCAGGCTCTTCTGTGGAAGTGTGGGTGAAGGGGCTCTGGCAGCCAGAGTCATCTTTGAAGACATTTGTGGGTAGGAGCTGCTGGGAGCTAAGTGTGAAGTGGCTCTGGACTGGTCAGGAGGACCTGAGGAAATTAGACAGATGAGCAGACACCAACTGGGCCTCTGTGGGGGTGCCACGGCTGCTCAGATAGCCGGAGCTGTCAGCCCACAGGCTGCGGTGGCCACAGATGCCACGGTGCACATAGAGGCCATCAAACCAGCTCTTGCTCTGTGACCCAGTTGCCAGTGGGGTCTGGGGATGTCGATGTCCCTGGCTAGTGAGGGTCATACTGCATGCTTTGATGTGCTCTTTGAAGACAGTGACCCAATTAATTCCATGACAGTCTACCAGGGTGGTTGTGTTGCTTCCAATTTACTGATGAAAAAAGTGAGACTCAGCAAAGTTCATGAGCCCCAAATTACCCAAATTGTTGACAAATGTGGGAGTGTGGATTTGAACTAAAACTGTGGGACCCCAAAACCCATGAATGTGGACTTAGGGAAAATACAGCTCAGCTATGAAGTGTTTAATTGGGGACTGGGGTCCAGAGGGTGGTGGGAAGCAGGGGCTGAGGACAGCCTTCTAGGCCCCAGTCCCATGTTGGCCAGGGGTCCTACCATGCTGGAAATGCCCAGAGGTGTTTGGTTGAAATGCTGTCTTGATTACACCTCTGACTCAGGCTTGGCTCAGGCTTGGCCCAGGACTTCCCATTCACTCTTGAGCCATATGAGAGTGAATTGTTTTCCCAGCACAGCCGAGAGCTGCAGGGCTGTAAACCAGAGGCCTGAGTCCTGGCTGGCATCTGTCTTGCCTCCGCTGGCTGTGGGGCCTTGGGTGAGGCTTCCCCTTTTCCGAGCTTCAGTTTTCCAGCTGTCCTCCCAGGTTCCTTCGCTCCGATGTTTGCCAGCTGTGAGCTGGGGGCTCTCTGAGCTTCCTGTCTCCTGCTTCTCCCCACACCACCTTGCTGGGTCCCAGCTGTCTGGTCGTGGAGACAGAGTAAGGGGAAACCCCACAGCATGGTTTCCCCTTGGGAGACACTGGACATCTGTTTTCTTTCTTTTTTTGTAAGTGAACCCTGCTCATTTATTCAAATTAGCCAATATCAGTAATAACTGTTAATTTATAGAATATAGTTACATATACACACGGTCTTTTCATTTATAAATTTAAAAATGTTTATAGTATGCAAGGTATTACATTAGGCATAGTAGAAAACTTAAGTTTGGAAAAAATGTGTTACTTGTCAAGTACAACAGCACCAAGTTGAGGAAGTAAAATACGTCATAACATAGAATGTAAGTTAGCAGTAAAGGCTTATGATTATTTGGAAGAGAATGAAGAGAAGGGTTCCTAGGAGGGGTTGCCATGATCTCTCTTCTAAGGTCATCCTTCCTCCTCATTTGTCAATGGACACAAGTTAATGCCCAATCACAAGAATGGTTCCCAAGGCTGAGTTGATCAGTGCTTATATATATATATAATATTTTAACTTTTAGATTCTGGTGGTATCTGTGCAGGTTTGTTACTGGGAAAAGTACATGGTGCTGAGGTTTGGGGTATGATTGATTCTGTCACCCAGGTACTGAGCATAGTACCCAAAAGTTAGTTTTCCAGTTCTTGCTCCCCTAATTCTCTCGCTGCCTATCAGTCCCCAGTGTTTATCGTTGCCATCTTTACACCCATGGGCACCCAGTGTTTAGCTCCCGTTTATAAGTAGGAATGTGCAGTATTTGCTTTCTGTCCCTGCACTAATTCACCGGGGACAATGGCCTCCAGCTGCGTCCCTGTTGCTGTAAAGGACATCATTTTGCTCTTTTTAATGACTGTGTAGTATTCCATAGTGTATATGTGTCACATTTTCTTTATTCAACCCTCCGATGGTCATCTGGGTAGATGCCCTGTCTTTGCTATTGTGAGTACTGCTGGGATGAACATGCGAGTACATGTGTCTTTCTGGTAGAATGATTTGCTTTCTTTTGGATATACACTCAGTAATGGGATTGCTGAGTCGAATAGTAATTCTGTTTCATGCTGTTTGAGAAATCTCCAAACTGCTCTTGACAGGGGCTGAACTAATTTACATTCCCACCAACACAATACAAGCACTTCCTTTTCTCCACAGCCTCACCAGCATCTTTTGTTTTTTGACTTTTTAATGATAGCCATTCTGACTGGTGTGAGATGGTATCTCACTGTGGTTTTAATTAATTAATTATTGTATTTTGATTCTTGGAGAAAATAAACAGGCATAAAGATTTAGGTGGATGGAACTTTAATATTAATAAAAACAGGGATTCTCCACCCCCTACTAAGCCAACCCAAACTGACAAACACAGTAGCTGTTAAACAAAACCAGTAGGATGATTAGTAGCTATTAAACAAAACCAGTAGGACGATTAGTAGCTGTTAAACAAAACCAGTAGGACGATTTCTCCAGTGGAGGCTCGTTTTTGCTTCTCCCGGCTGGACTCATGCAAGGTCATGACAACGCAGAGGGCTCCGTGTGCTCCAGGAAGTGGTGGGGCCAGGCGGCATTAGATGAATGGGATCACTTCTGAGTGGGCAAGTGGCTTGCCTTGGGCTCCTGTGGCTGTACCGTGTGTGATTTCAAAAAGGGAAAAATCAACCATTGTCTCTGTGGTCTCAGGAACCAGGGCTGAGTGCCTGCCAAGTAGGGTCTTATTATTAACCTTTGATTCTGCACATATGTTTCAGGTCATCTTGTTCAAACAAGGGCAGTGAGAGAAACATTTCCAAAGAAAAAGAGGACTGTGTCTGGGGGTGAGGACAGAATGACAGATGGGAGGGTATGGATGGAGTCAGACATGCCCAGAGTTTATGTGGCACAAAGAACCCACTGGGAAGACCATCTTGCTGAGGCATTTCCTACATGTTCTTTGGGTCCTAATATTTCACAGAAGTGCTGAAGAAGAGACCAAAGACGATGGGCTGTGGTGGGTCTGGGGAGAGTTTGCACTGGGCCCAGACACTTCCCGAGGAGAGCATTCACTGCAGACAGTTTACATAGGAAATATTCCTTTTTATGATTTCTATGTCCATGACAATAGATAAGCTATGTTGACATTTATATGTGCTGGGTTTGACTGAAAAAATTTTCTATCAATACCTTAGAGCACCACTGAGCTGAGGAACAGGGGCGAAATGAGGGCCAGGTCACTGAGGTTCTCCAGGGAGTGGGAAACCCAGGCCTCACCAACACTCGTCCAGGCTTTTCTCTACCAAATCAATTATTTGACTAAACATGGTCAGTTCCCTTGAAGTGGGAGGTCAGTCCCCTGTACTGGCTGCAGGATGACCTGCAAGGGTGGCATGAGTGGGTGCTGAGCCTGGTCCCCTTGGACCCTGGGGCTTAGCTAGGTTATGTGGTCCAAGGATGGGTCTCTCAAGACTGACTCTTCCTGACTACAGAGTTTTATCTTTTTCCTAAACTTCCCCTAAATCAAAATCTGCTTTATCTCTCTCTTTTTGAACTTTTAGCCTTTATTTATCCCCAACCCTTGAAATAATACCTGCTCTGCCTTTTCCATGTGGTCCTAAAGCTGGCATCATTATCATCAGTGCATTCACACAGCACATTATGGTTTGCAAATGACTTTTACAGGATGGCCCCATTTGACCTTAAAAGTAGCTCCATGAAAAAGACTATTATTTCCATAAGGAAATGGCATGGAAGCTAAGTGTCTTGTTCAACTTTACCTGTATGTAGCGGAGGTGGGGCGTGCATTTGAAATGTCTGACCTGAAGTCCATATTTGCTCCGCAGCAGGCAGAAGCCTCATTGCAGTAGAAACAGAGCTTCTCGTGGTTCATTATTCAGAAAGTATCTATTGAGCATCTGCCCTGTGCTGGGAGCTGCTCCAGGCATTGGGGATATAGCAAGGAACCAGAGTCCCTGATTTCCAGGACCTAAGCATTTGGGGATTGGTATTCAGAACTCCCAAGAGAATGGCACATTACATTACAGGCTGAGTAATTCTGGATGGTTAAATCATCTGTGAGTTCCAGCATAACACTGTCCCCTTGAACGTTCTTCAGTAAGGACACGAGTTCGCATGTAAACTCATTTCCGGGATCTGAGGGGCTCTGTCAAAACGTACACACTGCTTAGGTCAGGAATATGGTGAATGTGCTTGTTAGACATTTTCATTGTGGGAGATGGCATCCTAATTGAGGCCAGTGAAATAAAACACGGGTTTTATTATAAGAATCCTGGAATGTATTACAGAACACAAGTGTGGGAATGTGGCTAGGCTTCAATTAAATGAATCAAAACTGGAACCAGAGCTGGAAACCCCAATGGCTCTCTTTCTGTCTGTGTGTCTTCTCCTTCTATTTTAATGTTGGCTCTATTCTTCAGTCTCACTGAAGCCAGTTTTCTCCGTGTGGCAGGAAACTTGTCCACTGAATGCTGCACATGTTACCTCTTGTGGCTTCAGTCTCCCAGACAACCTGGCAATGTCTGGGGCAGGGCTCTTGACCCACTGTGGGCCTGTGTACACATGCACACACCATGGTTGTGGGGGGCGATTAGTGGTACAGGGAAGATTACAGGGGAGGCCAGTGTGAGGAACACACAACTAGATAGCCATCTTGTAAGGCCATCCAGGGTTCTCCACCTTGGCTACTGGATGTCCTCAGAATCACAGAGAAGAACTTGTCAAAGAGGCATTCTAAAACCTCCAGTGGCCAAAGGTCCCAGGTAGGGCCCATGTACCTGACCAGGGCTCAGGCAGATGGCTGGTGGGCAATGGAGCAGTGGCTGTGGATGAAAAATGGGGCATTATCCAAGGCAGTGCCCTTGTGCAGAGCCAGGCTTCTTCAGGAAGACAACTGGAGTCCACGTGGTCTGAATCACCTTCTACCTCCTGGAATCCAGGAGAGGAGATGTTCTAGGGGGTTCCCAGCACAGAGGTGTCTCCCTCAGCTGTGTTTGTGTGTTTCCTGGGATGCTGCACAGAGAGATGCTTCCTTGCCATTGGGGAGGCTGCCAACATTGATGTTCTTCCTTTGTGATATTTTTGGGACTGTTGTGCAAAAATAAAAAGCCATTCTTTTCAATGATTCTAAGATATACACATTTAAAAAAACACAACTTCTCCAAGATTGGAATACATTGCAGAGTTGACGGCATGTCACAGCTCTCCTGCCAGAGGGTTTCTGTTGTCCTCAGTACATAAAATGGTGGTCTTATATCAATGGTGTCTTAAATTCAATGAAGTGTGATCGTTGTAGAGGCAAATTTCCTTGAAAACAGTGACAGCAAGTAATGGTAGAATGCACCAACCTGCCAACCATAGATCATGAGATTCAGAAAACATGATTAAGTGTTGAGTTCATTTCAGCAGGAATCTCAAGGTTAGCCACCTGGGAAACACAGACTCCAAAGGAACGGGCTCAGTGTTCCACAAGTTGGGAGTTAGGGCTTCACTTCCACAGACAGAGACAGAAAAGTTTAGGGGATTCCAGCATCTTCTATGCAAGGCCTGTGCATATGTTGTAGTGATTTGATCAGTGGCAGCTTGCTACATTCTAAGGAATACTGCGTTAACCTTCCATGAGCAGCGCTGACCCTCTGAGGGGGTCTTAGCTCTGGTGCCACAAGGTCTTTCCAGATCACTTACAGGAAAAAGCAGGAGCCACAGCTGCGTGCTGCGTGGCTTAGGCCACAAAGCCACGTTACTGTCGGGGATCAGAATAATCGAAAGTTCCAGCATAGTTAGATTTTAATTATTTAATTTCCCAAACCTTACGGATAAACAAAGAAAAGTCTCATCTTCTTGGCAGTAAGGGTGGGATTTATGGCTGAGCCAAATGGGCTTCTGAGCTGAAGGAGAATCCGCTGGAAGAGAGAATGCACGCTTGTCTCTGAAAACCTAACATCGGGAAATAAATGAGCCCTGAATAGCAGATGGACTATGTGTGAAGAGGAGTTCCTTTCTGTTGTTTTACTAAATGCTGGAATCAGTTTTCAATCAGTTTTAAAAAGCGACGGTGTAGTTCTGTTTTAAAGTGACTCCTAAAGGAAAGGCCCGTCTCCATTGTCTGGGATGTGAGGAGGAACTTCTGCCTAACAATAGAAGGTGGATTCGCTGACCCTCAGTCAGAGTGACTTGGGTGCAAATTAACTAAAAATGTTAATTCAAATTGGCTTAAATGGGAAAAAAATTTGTTATCTCACATGAAAAGCCAGTAGTCCAGATTCCAGAAGTCCTCATTAAACTGCTGACTTTCCTCTTGCTTTTCCCAGTTAGTCCTAATTAAACTATCTTAATTTTTCTTAAGGCAAAACTAAAGAAAAGCCACTCTGCCATTTGTCTGGAAGGAAAGTGATTACCTCAGTCTCTCTTTGCCCTGGGGCTTGACTGTGCTGCCAAGGGAGACTCTCTGACCTGCACTTGAGTGATGGGCTCTTGGCCCCATGCAGACCCTCCCTGGGCAGCAGCCCTCAATGTCCATGCATGGCAACCACCAGAGAAAGAGAAGGAATTCTTGTTCCCTGTTGATAGGGCTTGGATCTATGTCTCCACCCAAATCTCCCGTCACATCGTCATCCCCAGTGTTGGAGGTGGGCCTGGTGGGAGGTGACTGGATCATGTGGGAGGATTTCCCTGTCTGTGCTGCTCTGGTATGGTGAGTGAGTGCTTGCGAGATCTGGTCGCTTGAAGTGTGTAGCACCCTGCCACTCCCCACTGCTCTGGCCAGGTAAGATATGCTTGCTTCCCCTTTGCCTTGTGACATGATTGAAAGTTTCCTGAGGCCTCCCAGAAGCCTCCTGTGCAGCCTGCAGAACCATGAGCCAATTAAACCTCTTTATAAATTACCCAGTCTCAGATATTTCTTTATAGAAATGTGAGAATGGATTAATACACCAGCGTTAGCATTTTAGGAGGAAGAGGTCACTTCCAGCCTCTTAGCAGACTTCCTCTTCTGTCTCATCAGTTAGAAACAGGCTAAATTGAGGGGAATGGGATCACAAGATCCATGTGGTCCATCAGAAGTTAATATTGCAGCTGAGGATGAAGTGAGGACCCAAATAAAATCATGGTTCTATTAGCAAGGAAGAAGCTTCCTTCCTGCATGGACTTTTCAGTCACTTGCAGAGCTAAGGGATTCTGAGTATCATGTGCTTGTTGCAGTTTGCAGTACTGAAGTTGGCAGGTGGTGTGTGGGTGGGTGGCATATAAGTTTGTGGTGTGTAGGCACGTGGTTTTAGGCAGGTGGCTTTATGCACATGGAGGGTAGACACATGGTGTGTAGGCACATGGTGGGTAGGCATGTGGAGGGTAGGCACGTGGAGGGTGAGCATGTGGCACTTAAGCACATGGAGGGTGGGTATGTGGTGGGTAGGCATGCAAAGAGTAGGTATGTGGTGGGTAAGCATGTGGAGGGTGGGTATGTGAGGGTAGGCATATGGAGGGTAGGCATGTGGAGAATAGGCATGTGGAGGGTAGGCATATGGAGGGTAGGCACGTGGAGGGTGAGTATGTGAGGGTACGCATGTGGTGGGTAGACATGTGGAGGGTAGGCATGTGGAGAGTGGGTATGTGAGGGTAGGCATGTGGAGGGTAGGCATGTGGAGGATGGGTATGTGAGGGTAGGCACGTGGAGGGTAGGCATGTGGAGGGTATGCAAATGGCGGATGGGTGGGTGAGGGTAGGCATGGGGAGGGTCGGCACGTGGTGCGGAGGCAACTGGAGGTTGGGTATGTGAGGGTACGCACGTGGAGGGTAGGCATGTGGAGGATGGGTATGTGAGGATATCGCAAGAGAACAAAGCATCTCTCCAGTCACGATGACTCCTAAACATCATC
>CAUYQU010047210.1:0-44142 GCA_963574635.1 Cheracebus regulus | reverse complement strand
TTTCTTTCTCCTTTTCTTTTTCTAAAATCTCTTCCTCTTTCTTTTTCTTTCATTCTTTTTTCTTTCTTTTGATGTTTCTTTCTTTCTCCTTTTCTCTCTTTTTCTAAAATCTCTTCCTCTTTCTCTCTTTCATTCTTTTATTCTAAAAAAAAAAGGTTAAAAAAAAGAGTTAGTATAGAACATTTAGAACAGTGTCTGTCACATGGCAAGAGCACAGTAAATTTTAGATATTGTTATGATCATCATTATTAGTACAGCTTGAAAGCAAAGTTTGTTTCCCATTAAGGCATCAAATCCTGCTCATGTGGAGTCTAATGGTTTCTGGATTATGACTCAATGAGTATTCAAGAGAAGGAACTGCAGCACTAGGAGTTACACACACACTCACTCTTTGATTGTAAGTATTTGACAGTATACAATTGTGGGAGCTGATTAAAAATACATGTAAGGCTACTGTCCTTGTGTCTGGTACTGAGGCTGAGCTCAGAAAGGGAAATGAAGCAATAATAGTATGCTTGTTACGTGGGGAGGGTGTACAGAGGCCCTAGGCACTGCTGCAACTTGCTCACATTGTCACTGATAGCTGGCTTACCTTGCTATTGTGAGGCAAGAGACAGACTGTTACTGAGGTTCCCAACAGAGTCTTTCTTAGTTTCTCTGATTTTTATCACAAGTGCCACTTAGCACTCTGATGATGGACTCCTGCAGAACAACCAAATCATTCAAGTTGCAGGCTTGAACATATTGAGACCAATGTGAGTCTCAGTTCATCAGGGATCCGGACAGTGATTATGGGTTTGTTCTCACTCTCACCACTGTATACGCATCTTACATATCTGACTGCCTGTTGAGTCAGAAAACCTTTCAAAACTCATGCAAAGTACCTTTTGTTTCAAGTTTCTTCCAGTAACTTGGGACTCTTCATCATTCTCAGGTAATTCTTAGAAATGTAGCCCCAGATTTGCTATTGAGAGAATACAAATCCATCACAGTTCACCTCTTTTTAAGCTGGCTTCCATTTACACCTCTTTTAGCCATTCTTCTAAATAAAGGCAGTAGCAAATACATACTTTCACCTAAATAATGCAACTATCCCTCACAGAACCAAAAGCATGCTAGCCCTCTACCCAAAAGAGTATACACATTTTCTTCCTCTATTTTGGACTGATGTTCATTTTTCTTCAAGCTGAGTCACATTCCCCTTTTGATATTCTGAAATGTAAGTACTGAGATATGAAATTGACTGTTAATTCACTTTATTGTAGACAGTAAGGAAATGGGAGAATTGAGGAGAAAAAATTGCTACTATATACACAAATTCATTCATACCAAAGTAAGGAAAATTTTGCATGACCAATGCAGTGTTCATTTCTACAACTGGTCATATCAACTTAATTGGGATTTATAACTAGCTTCATCTACCACCCACTCTATAATCACTTTACCCTCAGCAAATACCTCAGCTGGTTATGGTTCCTTGCTATATAGGATGTCCCACATCATCATTCTTGAAGGATCTGGACCATCAGCAGGACTGCTCACTTTGGGCCATTGTAACTTTTTAAATTGACTTTAATCTTGGGATATGTGAGTACTGGGAGGCATTCCAGGGGCTCCCCCTAGATTATTACAGAAACATTTGTTCCCTTGATTTTGTATTATATTTTCTATATGTATTATATTAAATACATATATATGTATTCCTATTTACATATATATCAAACAGGGTATTTAGTACAGACATTTGACCTAATGCCATTGTGTGAGCCTGGTTAATTAGTCTCTGTGAGGCTGTTATATACATTCTGAACTCCACAGACCAGTAAGTATAAAAGAAAAGATGGGTATGAAGTTGTAGGTGCTAAGACAAACTAGAACCCGCAAACACAAGGTGGAACCCCTGAGGACGAGAGGAACCCACATCAATATCCACCACCTCCAAGCCTCCAACTTTGAGGCTGAAGGTGTCCTGCAGATATGCTGATGCCCTTCAACATGGAGCTAAAATGTGCCTCCCTGGAAGTACGGTAAAGTCAAATGAGGTTTCAGATGAGCTACATTAACTAGGAATTATGCATGGAAGGCAATTCTAAAATACACTGTAGCCTACCTAAATTGGTACAATATGGTACCACAGTACATTCCAAGTCAGGTATAAAAAAAATCATGCTGTATTAGAATGCAAGAGGTTTCTAATCTTCTAGAACTCATCCCCAGTGGTACTTTTGTTTGTTTGGTTTTTCTTTTGTTTTCTCAAAATCAGAGATTAAGCTCTTATGTTAAAAATGAGAAACACTCTCCTAGAAGTTAATGTTCTACACTGTACACTTGGTTTTGTAACTCAGTAAGTTTGTGACATTCCGGAATTTGCTTTTCTAAACTAAAGCTTTGCCTCCCCACCTATAATTGGAACAAATAACCCAGCCTCTTCTTATTCACTGATTTGTTGATATAAACAAATTAAATAATGGAACTGTAGCTTACAAAGAGTAATATACAGACTACTAATAGAATTAGTAAATTTGTTTTGGCTTTTGTAAACAACATAGACAAATGATGTCATCAACTACGAAGAATATAATCGATCTTGATTCCTTATGTGGCCTCAGCCCAGGTTCTTATGACATTTTTTCAACATTTCAACAAGTAACCTGCTTTATGTACGAGGCATTTTCTTTCCATGTGGCCAACAGCAGGAAACGAAATCCATTACAGCCCCATGTAGGTGGTTAATTTGTTTGAACTGTCATTTAGCTGGATCTTCAGTATCTTCCTAATGATCTCCCTGGTGCAATGCAGTGCAAGTCTTGCATGTTACTTGTCATCAAAGCAGCTGTTTTCAAATATGCTATTTGCCTTTATTTTATGGATTAGTATCCTTTCTTAGTTTAATAAAAAACACATTACTATATACAGGGCACTTGGCCAGGCACTGCAGATGAAGTTTGGGGAGGGGTAATTGTTGAAGTGAAAGAAAACTAAGAGGTACAAATCTTTCTTTTTTTTTTTTTTAGATGAAGTCTCACTCTGTCACCTAGGCTGGAGTACAATGGCATAATCTCAGCTCACTGTAACTGCCATCTCCCAGGCTCAAGAAATTCTCCTGCCTCATCCTCCGGAGTAGCTGAAATTATAGGTGTATGCCACCATGTTCAGCTAATTTTTGTATTTTTTTTTAAGTAGAGATGAGGTTTTGCCACATTGGTCGCACAGGTCTCGAACTCCTGACCTCAGGTGATCTGCCTGCCTTGGCCTCCCAAAGTGCTGGGATTACAGGCATGAGCCACTGTACCCAACCACAGATCATTTTTCTACCTATTAAAACTCCACCTACTCTAAAAGAAAGACACAAATGCCACAAATAGGATGACAAAGAGAAATTTCTATTGGAGTCAAAAGAATTGGAGTTTGTTTCAACTGAGGGAAATATTGTCTTAAAGAATACTGTCTTAAAGAATGTACATTGGAACCAGGCCTCAAAGAATATTCCAGATTTCCTTAAGTAGAGAGGGGTATGTCCATGTTGGAGGTATGGCAGAGGGAAAACAAGAAAGAAAAGATTATGTCTGTAAGAAAAACTTGTCATGAGTATGGTGAGTATAAAGTTGAATAACCTAAGAAAATTATTTGGGTATGTTCCAGATAGCAAAGGCCAACCTTAGAACTTACCCTAGGAGCAAAAGTGAGTTGTGTGAACAGGCTAGTGATACAATCAGAGAAGTACTTAGAGGGTTGTTCTGTATTTCTGCCTATAAAAAACTAAATCTGGAGTAAGAGACTGAAGTCTGGGAAAACACTTGGCTTATTTATTAGTGCCTGTATGGGGGAAAAGATTCAATGAGGATAGAGATTTGGTTGGAAAAAAGAAAGGATATGAAATGCAGGCAACATAAAGACATTGTGTTGTATCATATCTCTGTCACTTAAAATTATTTTCTTCTCTTCTTTGAAGTGGGACATTTTTTCTTCACACAAAAAATTGTGGTATCAGGATTATCTAACATAGCAACATATTTTAAAATAATACTGCTGGAAAAATATCTTATAGGCAATCATGAGAGAATTAGGATTCTGCAAATTCCCCTGCGATCCTTCTCCACATCATTTTAGCTCTAAAAGATTTGGAGGATCACTTTGGGATACAGAGGTAATAACTGAATGCAGCCATGTTCAGGGAATGGATTCAGATTCTCCACGGGTGAGTTGGGCCATCAGCTCACCTCTACAGTCAACAGTAAACAGGTGGCATATTTGAAAGTGGAATAATTCATATTCCTTCCCCAAACCACAACATATGAAGATGTATTCACTGATGTGCATCATCAACTTTTCTAACATTGGATGAATGCAGCACATTTTACCCCCATCACTTGCTTCTTCCATCACGTTTATCTTTTTAATTTTGCAAACATACATGTTATTTTAATTTACACATACTTCCATAATTTTGCACATGTCACATGCTTTTTTGCCTCAAATACTGTAATCCTTCATTCACCCTGTTGAACAACTATTTCTCTTACTCAGAAACTCAAGAAAAAAAAATCACTTTATTCTATCTCTCTCTGACTGAAAGTGTTTTCAGAAATATTTAGAATCATTTACTCTCTTATCTGTCAAAATTATACCATGTGCATACCTCTAGGATTATACTTAATCACACACCAAATTATATCAGTTCATATGCAGTATATCCCTCAACATGTATATACTGTTCCATTGCCTATATTTTATGCAATAACCTATATATCAGCCATATTTTATTGCCCATCCTTGATTATCCTTCATCATAACTTTCTTACCTACTTCTAACTTATTTTATAGTATACGAGGTTTTATAGATTGCCTTAAGCCATATTTGGTACAAGATGAGGTATATAAAAATGCATAAATGTGTGAATAAACAAAGAATTAATATCTCCTCACCTACTGGCCTGCTCAATCCTTTAGGCATCCAGTGCCTTTGGGTGACCTTTGATATTTCCGAAGGTAGCAGAATAAATGGGGTATGGCAAATGCTGAATCCAGTTTGTTTAAAGAATCAAATGGTAACTTTTTTGGGGAGTTACTTCTTAATACTTTTAAAAAAGTGAATTATTATTTACATTGTAACTGATACTTTACTGAAAGTAAATGTGTATTCTTTTAAATGTGAATAAAAGGTTATTCTTGTTATATGGATTAGTGAGATTTTTTGTTCAAGTATCTTTCTCAGTGGCATCTGCAGACCAACTTCAGGCATTCTATAGAACAAGTACATTATAGATTCACATGCTAAAGACAAATAATAAAAAAACTATAGAGTCATTTTATGTTTATGTAAACTGACCACCTCCTGCTTTAATAACTTACATATACCCTGCTTATCTCATGGCTTCCCCTTTTACACACACACACACACACACACACACACACACACACACACAAAGACACTACATTTATTTTCTTTGAAATACATAGAACACTGAAGTTAGATAAAGGGTTTTATTTTTTTAAACTGACTTGGCTTAACTAGGCTTTAGTTTTTTTTAACTGGTTTCTTGTGCAAATGTATTTGATGGACTAAACAGTATGTACCTATACGAATGTGTATGGGAACTTTAAGAATGGCGGTAGATTAGATGTTCATCATAATTGTTTAGTCACATTTGTACATAGTTTTAAAATAAAATAACTATCTTAAGGGGTCCATATTTTATGAATTACTTCATGCAACAAATAACTATTGACATCCTGCTTGTGCCAGGAAATCTTTGACTCTAAGGATACAACAGTGAAAAAGACAGGTGAAATTCCTGCTTTAATTTAACAAATATTCTAGTGAAGTTGGTGATCTACAAATGAACATGTAATACACATGTAATGATGATATCATGAAAAATAAATTAATGCAAGGGAATTATAATGTTGTGCTGTTGTAGATTTGTTGGCCAAGCAAAAAAGATCTCCTTGAAGAGGTAACACAGGGGAACATCTGGGAGGCAGGCTTTCCTGGCAATGGGAATGGCACTTTTATAATGCTGAACTAAAGATTCTCTACAATCTATCTCAATTCAGTTGAATGGCAAAATTGTCAAGAGTTGGTTGACAATACAGATAGCCTTCTCAACTTGTCAGAATCTCAATATTCCTGAAGGAAATTCCTTTTTACTAGTTTGTTGTAGTTGTAATGGTTAGTTTCTGTTAAACTAAAACTCCCTAATGAGATATTTGTTGAGATTAGTAATTTTATATTGTTTCTACAAGATTGGAAAATAGCAAATGCTTTTTTGTTTTTGACATCGTGTTCACTTAGTCACTTGGCCTCATTTTGAATGAGAAAACAGACTAAAGTAAAAGTGTAAACAGAATGATATAATGAAGTATGAAAGAATCAAATGCAATATGATGTAAGAGTTAGTGTTAGCCCTAAGCATGGATCACTGAAAGCTTTGAATAAGCAAGGGTTTACTTAAAAATGAGAAGTGAAACCAGTGAGTGGAAGTCGGACTACAAGCTGTATATCAGAATCAAGCCTCTCTGCCAGCCTCCAGACTTTGGCAAGCTTCATCTACAACAATTGATTCTAAAGGGGTCAGTACTAAATAAGGATTTATTGTTTGTGATGGTGATTATAAAATTAAAATAATGGAGAAATTGAAATTTGCTTGCTTGATGGAAAAATATGTAGAATTGCAACTTAAAAAAAAACTGCCATGATATTAGGACAAACTGGAATCAAAATCATTTCAGAGGTTGATGACATGTCATTACAGGCTTGAAATATCCATCTTATTCCTTTAAATTCATATTTTTATCAACCAATTAGGCCAGTGACACAATAAAATCTATTAAACTCAGTTATTTTGTCCTCTAAGTAACATTGGATGGTGCAAGAACAATTTTAAAATTGAATGGATTTCTTTCTGCATTATAAGATATGCTGTTTGACCTTTTATATTTTTAACAGAAATGCTTAGTTATTCTAAAAGCGGTTTGATACATTATTATATTGGCCATAAAATATTTCTTCCTGTAATGTCTCTTTTGTCCTTTCTTTCATATTACCATCTATTTTATTCTTTTAGTTCAATGCCTGAGATCATTTCAATGGAGAAAGACTCCTAGACCATTTGTAAATTGAAATATTACACCCAGGACAAATGCATTGATAAGAAAAACATTTAAAAGCTTGAAACATCTTTTTATTGATCTTTCCTAGGCTCCAGATACAGATATAAATAATAAGAGAGATAGGGAGGAAAAGGTTTTTGAGGTAGAAGAAAAACCTTGCTGAAGGCCCAGTGACTACAGAGGACAGTGAGAACAGAGCCCTGGCAGGCACAGCTCAGATTCAAGGGAAGAGGAAGAGAATGATGAGGCCAGAGTGGGCAAGGGGCAGGCAACAGGGGCCACTGTCCTTTTGAACACAGCAGGCCTTCTGCATATGTCTTACCAACTTAATAATGTCACAGTCAAATAAATTGATATGGTTTGGCTCTGTCCTCACCCAAATCTTATCTTGAATTGTACCTCCCACAATTCCCATTTGTTGTGGGAGAAACCTGGTAGGAGGTGACTGAATCGAGGGGGTAGGTCTTTCCCATGCTATTCTTGTGATAGTGAATGAGTCTTATGAGATCTGATGGTTTTAAAAATGAAAGTTTTCTCTTTGCTTGCTGCCATCCATGTAAGACATGACATGCTTCTCCTTACCTTCCACCATGATTGTGAGGCCTCACCAGCCACGTGGAACTGTAAATCCATTAAACCTCTCTTTCTTCTCAGTATCAGGTATGTCTTCTTCAGCAGTATGAAAACAGACTAATATAGTAATTTAGTACCAGTAGAGTGAGGAGCTGCTGAGAAGATATCCAAAACTGTGGAAGCAAATTTGGAACTGGGTAACAGGCAGAAGTTGGAACAGTTTGGAGGGCTCAGAAGAAGACAGGAAAATGTTTGACAGTTTGGAACTCCTGAGAGACTTGTTGAATGGCTTTGACCAATATGCAGTTAATGATATGAACAATAAGGTTCAGGATGAGGTGGTCTCAGATGGAGATGAGGAACTTGTTGGGAACTGTAGCAAAAGTGACTCTTGCTATGTTTTAGCAAAATGACTGGTGGTATTTTGTCCCTGCCCTAGAGATCTGTGGAACTTTGAACTTGAGAGGGATTACTTAGGGTACCTGGTGGGAGAAATTTCTAATCAATCAGCAAAGCATTCAAGAGATGACTTGGGTGCTGTTAAAAGCATTCAGTTTTAAAAGGGAAACACAGCATAACATTTTGGAAAATTTGCAGCCTGACAATATGATGAAAAATAAAACCCCATTTTCTGAGGAGAAATTCAAGCCACTTTTCTGAGGAGAAATTCAAGCCTCTTCTCTGAGGAGAAATTCAAGCCAGCTACAGAAATTTGCATAAGTAACAAGGAGCTGAATGTTAATCCCCAAAACAATGGGGAAAATGTCTCCAGAGCATGTCAGAGGTTTCTACTGCAGCCCTTCCCATCACAGGCCTGGAGGCTTAGGAAGAAAAAACGGTTTCTTGGGCCAGGCCCAGAATCCCCAGGCTGTGTGTAGTCTAGGGACTTGGTGCCTTGCATCCCAGCAGCTCCAGCTGTGACTAAAAGGGGCCAAAGTACAGCTCAGGTTATGGTTTCAGAGGATGCAAGCCCAAGCTGTGGCAGCTTCCATGTGGTGTGAAGCCTGTGGGTGCACAGAAGTCAGGAATTGAGGTTTGGGAACTTTCTCCTAGATTTCAGAGAATGTATAGAAATGTCTGGATGTCCAGGCAGGAGTTTGCTGCAGGGGCAGGGCTCTCATGGAGAATCTCTACTAGGGCAGTGTGGAAGGGAAATGTGAGGTTGGAGCCCTCACACAGAACTCCTCCTGGGGCACCACCTAGTGGAGCTGTAAGAAGTGGGCTACTGTCCTCCAGACTCCAGAATAGTAAGTAGATCCACCAACAGCTTGCACCATGTGCCTGGAAAAGCCAGAGACACTCAATCCACCCTAGGAAAGCAGCTGGGAGAGAGGCTGTATCCTGCAAAGCTACAGGGGCAGAGCTGCCTGATACCATGGGACCCCACCTCTTGCATCAGCGTGATCTGGATGTAAGATATGAAGTCAAAGGAGATCATTTTGGAGCTTTAAAATTTGACTACCCTTTCGGATTTTAGACTTGCATGAGGCCTATAGCCCCTTCGTTTTGGCCAATGTCTCCCATTTGGAATGGCTTTATTTACACAATGCCCACACTGCCATTGTATCTAGGAAGTAACTAACTTGCTTTTTTATTCTACAGGCTCATAGGCTGAAGGGACTTGCCTTATCTCAGAGGAAACATTGAACTGTGGATTTTTGAGTTAATGCTGAAATGGGTTGAGACTTTGGGGGACTGTTGGGAAGACATGATTGGCTTTGAAATTTGAGGACATGAGATTTGGAAGGGGCCAGGGGCAGAATGATATGGTTTAGATGTGTCCCAGCCCAAATCTCATCTTGAATTGTACCTCCCCCAATTCCCATGTGTCATGGAAGAAACCTAGTGGGAGATGACTGAATCATTGGGGTGGGTCTTTCCCATGCTATTCTTGTGATAGTGAATGAGTTTCATGAGATCTGATGTTTTTAATGTTTTCACTGAACAAACTCTCTCTTTGCCTGCTGCCATCCATGTAAGACATGACTTGCTTCTTCTTGCCTTCTGCCATGATTGTAAGGCCTCGCCAGCCATGTGGAACTGTAAATCCATTAAACCTCTTTTTCTTCCCAGATATATAAAGATATATAAAGGGTATATCTTTATCAGTAGTAGGAAAACAGACTAATACATAAATGGATAAAGAAAATACGGTATATGTAAGTTGAAATATTACTCAGCCTCACAAAAGAAGGAGATTCTGCCATGTGCAACAACATGGATGGACCCTCAGGACACTATGCTAAGTAATATAAGCTAAATGCAGAAGGACAAATACTATATGATCTTACTTACATGTAGAATCTAAAATAGTCAAACTCGTAGAAGCAGAGAGTGGAATAGTAATTGCCAGGGGCTGGGGGAAAGGGAAAAATGGGCCAGTGACAGTTAAAGGGTACAAAGTGTCACTTATGCAAGATAAGTTTTGAAGATCTGCTTTATAGCATAATGCCTATAGCTAATGCTATGTTAATAATATACTTACAATTTTCTTAAAAGGTAGATTTTATGTTAAGTGTTCTTACAAAGGGTGGGAGGACTTTGGGAGATTACGGATATGCCTAAGGCCTTGAGGATGGTGATGGTTTCATGTATGTATACGTATCCCCCAATCTCACTGAGTTGTATACATTAATGATGTACAGCTGTTTACTGTCAATCATACCTTAATAAAATAGGTAAATTATTTTTATTAAAAAATAATGGTCATGACGTCATATTACCTTGAAATATAATTTTTATTATTTTATGAGAAAATGAAGAATTTTTCTCTATCTCCTCTGTGTCTGCACTAAAAGTTACTTTTTTGTGTTTTTTGTTTTTTAATTTTCAATATTTATTAACAATTTTACATATTCATGGGGTACAAAGTATGTACATATCAAAATATGTACAATGTATGTACAATTTTGTACAAAATATGTACAATCAGATAAGGGTAACTGGCATGTCTATCATCTCAAACATTTATTTTTTGGGGGGCCTGGGGGTGGGCGCTAGGGGAGAAATAGCAAAGGGTGGGGGGATTGGGGAGGGACAGCATTAGGAGAAATACCTAATGTAGATGATGGGGTGATGGATGCAGCAAACCACCACCATGGCACATGTATACCTATGTCATAAACCTGCACGATCTGCACATGTACCCTAGAATGTAAGTATAATGAAATAAATAAATAAATAAAAGTTACTTTTGAAAGGAGGAGATCAAGTTATGGGCCTTGAAAGCTATCAAATGTGATAAGAAGGAGAGAAATCAGTTTCCAACTAGTTCAAGAAACAAATGCTAAAGTCCTGAACTAAGGCAAAGATAAAGGAGAAGAAAAAAGTTAGACTGAAAAGCCTTGGGTACACGTAGATAAAAGCTTTAGAAAAGCATCAGAAACTGAAGGTTCCACTAGGAGCAGGAATGTCACTTGTATCATGAGGGTGGACAGGTGAACACATTATCTCATCAAAACCTTCAGCTGACAGTACCATTCAGAGACAGGGCGAAAGAAGACAGAAAACTAAGCTTTATTTAAAAACTCCCAATTTTTGTAATGTTGACATTCAAATCAATTTAAAATACCAGGTAGCCAAATTGAAATGGACCTGATGGTCATATATGATTATGGTTTTGACTTCTGAATTAAAGCCATATGAAAACAACTGAATTGCAATGCCCTGCATAACTATGAACTGACAGCTAACATGAGCTGCGTAGGTTAACATAAAGATAACTCAAGAAAATTTGTGAAAAATATTCTAGTATTTGGACTGACTGGCAGACAAAATTGTGTCCAATTAATTGGGTGCATTAGATTAATTCAATTCATAACACTTATTTTGAAGAACTTTTTTATATGTGGGAAGATGTTCATAGTGTTTTTATACATATGAACACCAAAATAAATTATATCATTATTTATGTGCAAATAGAGCCAGCATTAAAGTTCATAATAGAACTAAATCATGTATATATGTGTGTGTGTATGTGTATGTGTAGTGTATCTGGTATTGGGAGCATTGAATTAGAAGTTAGAATGCCTGTAATGGAGTAACAATTACATATTTAACAGTTTTCACTTTTTAAATCGTCAATGTACTAAATGAAGAGCAATAAACCCTATTGTTGCCTAGCAAAATTACTGCAATAAGGATCAAGCTATATTACTGATTAAACTTTTCTGTCAAATACCATCAAGTTTTAAATAAGCCTCAACATTTAGAAAATGCACTCTTTTATTATACAAATAATTTATTCTTGAAAAAAGGGGGAAATATAAGACCTATAACAGCTGGCAAAGCTTATCAGCCTTATAGCAACAAACCACAGCAGATAGGACATTGCTATACAACCTAACCCTACCAACTTGTAGATGTGAAAGTTAACTGGTTGTGTTTGCTCACATGTATCAGTATCATTTGCTTACTAAAATAAACAAACCAAAAGAATTCACTGATAGGGGCTTGGAACAATTTTGTCTTATGTGATTCAGAAAGAACATCCTAAAAATTCGTTATCCTTTATGTGGGATTCTTAAACATAAAATATAGCCTGCAGTGATGCAATATTACATAATTATCCTAGTTGAATAACCTCCTTCTAAAAGCACAGTAAAGAGAAACTCAGCATGAATTTATATGATACTCATTACTCAACGGTGTCAACTCTATGCTCAGCCAACTCCAGAATTTAGTCATAACAGACAGAAAGCTCCGTTAGCCTTGGGCATTATGGGAATTCGTCCCTCCACCTCTCACAATTCATTGGGTGGGACACCATAACAACACTTCAAATTTTATCCACAGCTGTATCACTAATGATTATTGATATTGGATCAGATCTCTGTATTTGCAAATTTCATGCTTTCACAACAACAAGGATTAAAATGGAATTACCAATTGGGGAATGTCAAGAAAACTGGATATTTAATTCCATTAAGACTATCTTTAAACTGTCATGTGAGCTTAGACAATTTAATTCCTACTTTAGTTTCCTTACCCATAACATTAGAAAGTTGGACTAGGTGATCTCTAAGTCCCTATCGAGTTCCAATATACTACTATTTACATGATTTATTAAATAATTTAATTTGGAATTGATGAACAAAAGCTGATATCAAGTGTATATCAAAATTAGGCACATAGTAAACAGTGAATAAATAATTATTATTGTCGTTCTTCCACTTTAGCTCGTTGTTTTCTTTCAAATATTCTCAAATGCTGACTGCTTAAATAATTTTATACCACATCTTATAGATAAGATGTCATTAAAAGTTTAAATGTACTCAGTCATTTTTTTTAATTGGGAAGTAGAAAAATAGTCTACATATTTTTGTCTTTCGTTTAGCCTAGATATGTTTGTATATTCATTTCAGGGAGAAAAACAACCTTCAAAACCTGCAATGCATATGTGAAAGTGTATCTCTTAAAACTACTTAAGGAAGTTTTCAAATGACAAAGAGCTTTGCAATGCCCAGAAATGCCTAAACTTTGTTGAACTGGCTTACCTATACCAAAAACTGTGGAGTTGGGTAATAACTTACAACAACAAAGTAATGTGATTTTTTATTTAATGTGGAACTTTATAAACAACGTCTTAGAGGAAGGCATTGTTTAAAAATAACAAACACCTTGTTTATGTATATATTTCCATATGGAAGAGAATAGACAGCTTGTCAAATAACTTCATAATACATTATTACTCTATGAAACTAAAATTTATAGCCACATTGTTCTACACCTTTCAAAAACAGTTAAGAAATTAAGTTTAAAATCCTACCTATGTGATAGTTAAGATTACTTATCAGCTACATTTATTGATTGAATATATGTTACCTTTTTAAAAGAGCCTGTTTGGTGGGAAGAGTATGAAATGTAAGACAAGTCCTGTCCCCTTGACGTGCCTGGGAAGACATAGCATTGCACATGTAAGTGTACTCACACACATATACATTTACACATACACACACAGAGAACTACAAAGTGCTAAACAGTATGAAATGATTCATTCAGTAAGAAGCTAGAAAAGGAAAATAGTGAAAGATAGTCATCAAGGAAATCTCCTTTGAAACTGGTAGGACTTGAACTAGAGCATGAAAGAGCTAGGATTTGGAAAGGCGGAAAAGAGAGTGGAAGGAAATTCTCATTAAGTACAAGGAGGCTATACTTTGATCATCCGGAGATGAGACTTCACAAAGAGTTGAGAAGGAGAGGAACCATCAGGAAAATTGTTTCTAACATTTTAAAGATAAAATATAGTAATGCCATGAAAAATAAGATAACTCTGGAAAACAGGTAGGGGCCATGAGACCAGTTAGGAGGCTCTTAAAGAAATCTCAGCACAAAGTGAAGAGGGTCCAAAATGAGACTAGAAAAAATTGGCAAAACATGGCATTTAAATGCAGAACTGCTACTTGGAATAAAGTAGCAGATTACATACAGAGGTACATACCTATATTCCAAGGCATGTGCCTAATGACTGAAGAGAAAGAAGCATTACAGAGAGAAAAAGTCTTTAGGAAAAAGGACCAAATTGGGATAGATGTTGAGATAGAAGAAATGAAAGAATTATAAGTTATAAGTTTGAATCTTAATGTAGCCAATATAGAAATGGGGTACAGAACTAAATTTGGGTATGATTAATGTATTTGGAAACTATCAATGAGGAACCATGAAAGTAGATATATTTTATATGAAAATAAGTATAATGGTGGTTTGTAACACTTTTAAAGTTGCAGACATTTGGAAAATACAACAAAAATTATAAATCTTCTCCCAAAGTAAAATAAATGTTTATACTGACATTTACATAATTTTGTACATATTTTCATAAAGTATATGGGCTCCATTTACCTTATCTAAATCCCAAGATGACAAGGCTTATTTGAATAACTGAAAGTATGAGGAAATGATTGTTAAAAAAAAGATATCTACTATGTATTTGGTATTTATCATATGTCAAAACTGTTTTACTCTCCTACACATGCCATTTTTGTAAAGTATTTTTACATTATTATTACATGATAATACTTTACATATTATCATGTAATATTTACGTATTACATATTTATCATGGTAATCAGTGAGGTAGGAGGTCTTTTCTTCTTTTGCAGAAAAAGTTCACAAAGAGCAGAAAGAAAATAAGTGAATTGATGTTTCTTATATCTTGCCTTTAAACATGTTCAGCCTTGTTAGAGAAAAATTATGATATTTGTTAAAATGGTAAGAAAGATTTTATTCAAGACTATTGCAATAGAGAAGAGACTATTGAAACACAGCAAGGAGATTGACCTCAACTACAAATAGAGCAAAGACCACTGGGAATTTATAGCAAACTAGCATAATGAAGAAGTCAAGGATAAAAAAATTATTAAGAAAAACTTGATCAGATATCAAGGGCAGGGGGATTCTTGATAAACACAGGACAATATAATCAAATATCAAGAGTGGGAGGATTCTTAATAAACTAGCTTAGCAAGACTCTTTGTGAAAATGGTATAGTAGGCCAATAGCAGGTCCAAAATATGAGGCACAGTCAAAAAGAGATGGCTCAGAGAAGCTTGACTAAAGTTTGGAAGGAGTCTTTGTTACCCTCTTTACTTTACTCTTAAAAATATTTATTGAGTTCTAATTATATGACAAACACTGTGTTCAGTATCCAGAGATCAGTTATACAGGTCTGTCCCTGAACTTCTGGAGCTTGGATAGTTACTATTCCTCCCTTATGTTTCAGTTCAGAGATTTACTTGCTTGTGAAGACCTCCCTGAGTTCACCTCACCTTGATCTACCTCTGCCTTCTTAGGTTTGCCTCGATAGGCTATAACTTCCTATTTACTTGTCTATGTAACCTGTTATACTACAAGTTCTAAGAGGATATGGGCTAAGACATCTTCATTCACTCATCTCTGGTTAATTAGCACTAACACTGCCCAAGTAGTAACTCAGTAAATATTTGACAAAATTCATAGAATAGAGATAGTAAAAGTCAGAAGCAGACAAGTGATGCCAAATGCTAGCCAAGAAAGAAGCCAAGGGTGCATCATTTCTTAGACACAAGGAATTTAGAAAAAGCCAAATAAGTGAGGAATTGAAAACCAAAAGGAGGACTCTAAGAGCCTTTTGAGCTACCCAAGATTTGATGTTCTCAGTGGGCCAAACAGCAAAGAGTATGAGATTTCAGATACATTTCATTAGAGCACAGAATATGGACTTGATCTCACAGCAAATGACTCTTGACCCAGGAAGAAGCTATAATACTTCTAGCTGCTAGAAGCTCCCATAGGTCAGTTTAAGTCATGATTTAGTATATTTCTTTCTGTGGACCTCATTTTCACCATTAGTGAAATATGGGCCTGGGAGTCGGGAAATGCAGAGTGGAATGCCTGAATACATGGGGCAATATATATGAGTAACAGTTCTAAGAGTCTGTGACTCCACGGCCCATAAGTGTGTTTTTGAGGCAGTAGATGGTTATCAAAGAAGTTCATTAAAGAGACGGTGACATACAGGTCATGGTGAATAGGCAGTCTAATTAATAGCATATCATATTTCTCTTTGTTCAGTCAATTCCAGGCACAACTATTATTTCTTATTTTTAACTGAATATCAAATTATAAATGAGCTTGAATCAGACAATAAGAATAGTTTGTTTAGTGAACAGCAGTGGACCCTGAAGATCAGAGTGGACTCTGAAGATAAACTGCCTGGAGTTGAGTTTGTGCTCTGTCATCTGTTAGCTAAGTAACTATAGGCAAGTACTTAAACTATCTGTACTCTAATTTCCTCATGAGATAAATGAGAATGACAACACCTTCCTCATGCAGTTTTTATAAATATCACACAAACCAATTCCAGTGAAGGATAAGTTTTACCTGGCACATAATAAAAGCTCGACAATTGCAGGCTGGGTGCAGGGGCTCACACCTGTAATCCCAGCACTTTGGAAGGATAAGGCAGGGGGATCATGAGGTCAGGAGTTTGAGACCAATCTGGCCAGTATGGTGAAACCTGTCCCTACTAAAAAAATACAAGAATTATCTGGGCATGGTGGCATGTGCCTGTAGTCCCAGCTACCGGAGAGTTTGACACTGGAGAATCGCTGGAACCTGGAAGGCAGAGGTGGCAGTGAATCGAGATCGCACCACTGCACCCCAGTCTGGATGACAGAGCAAGACTCCATCTCAAAAAATTAGACCAATATCATCCTGATACCAAAATCTGGCAGTGATACAACTAAAAAAGAAAATCTCAGGCCAATATCCATGATAAACATTGATGAAAAAGATCTTCAATAAAATACTTGCAAACTGAATGCAATAGCACATCAAAAAGCTTAACCATCACCATCAAGTAGGCTTCATCCCAGGGATTCAAGGCTGGTTCAACATATGCAAATCTATCAATGTAATCCATCACATCAACAGAACCAAACACAAAAACCACATGATTATCTCAATAAATGCAGAGAAGGCCTTTGACAAAATTCAACAGTCCTTTATGCTAAAAACTCTTAACAAACTAGGTATCGATGGAACATATCTCAAAATAATAAAAGCTATTTACAACAAACCCATGGCCAATATCATACTGAATGGGCAAAAACTAAAAGCATTCCTTTTGAAAACTGGCACTAGACAAGGGTGCTCTCTCTCATCATTCCTACTCAACATAGTGTCGGAAGTTCTAGCCAGAGCAATCAGGCAAGAAAAAGAAATAATGGGTATTCAATTAGGAAAAGAGGAAGTCAAATTGTCTCTATTTGCAGATGACATGATTGTTTAGAAGACCCATCATCTCAGCCCAAAATCTCCTTAAGATGATAAGCAACTTCAGCGAAGTCTCACAATACAAAATCAATGTGCAAAAATCACAAGCATTCCTATACACCAATAACAGACAGCCAAATCATGAGTGAACTCCCATTCACAATTGCTACAAAGAGAATAAAATACCTAGGAACATAACTAACAAAGGACGTTAAGGACCTCTTTAAGGAGAACTACAAACCACTGCTCAAGGAAATAAGAGAGGACACAAACAGATGGAAAAACATTCCCATTTCATGCTCATGATTAGGAAGAATCAATATCATGAAAATGGCCATACTGCCCAAAGTAATTTATGGATTCAATGATATTCCCATCAAGCTACCATTAACCTTCTTCATACAACTGGAAAAAACCACCTTAAACTTCATATGGAACCAAAAGAGAGCCCAAATAGCCAAGACAATCCTAAGCAAAAAGAACAAAGCTGAAGGCATCACGCTACCTGACTTCAAACTATACTACAAGGCTACAGTAATCAAAACAGCATGGTACTGATACCAAAACAAAGATATAGACCAATGGAACAGAGCAGAGGCCTCACAAATAATGCCACACATCTACAACCATCTGATCTTTGACATATCTGACCAAAACAAGCAATGGGAAAAGGAGTCCTTGTTTAATAAATGGTGTTGGGGAAACTGGCTAGCCACTTGCAGAAAGCTGAACCTGGACCCCTTCCTTATACCTTCCACAAAAATTAACTCTAGATGGATTAAAGATTGAAACATAAGACCCAGCACCCTACAACCCCTAGAAGAAAACCTAGGCAGTACCATTCAGGACATAGCCATAGGCAAGGACTTCATGACTAAAACACCAAAAGCAATGGCAACAAAAGCCAAAATAGACAAATGGCATCTAATTAAACTTAAGAGATTCTGTACAGCAAAAGAAACAATCATTAGAGTGAATCAACAACCACCAGAATGGGAAAAAATTTTTGCAAGCTATCCATCTGACAAAGGGCTAATAGCCAGAATCTACAAAGAACTTAAACAAATTTACAAGAAAAAAAAAAAAACATCAAAAAGTGGGCAAAGGATGTGAATAGATACTTCTCAAAAGAAGACATTTATAAGGCCAACAAACATATGAAAAATGCTCATCATCACTGGTCATTAGAGAAATGCAAATCAAAACCACATTGACATACCATCTCATGCCAGTTAGAATGGCAATTATTAAAAAATCTGGAGACAACAGATGCAGGATAGGATGTGGAGAAATAGAAAAGCTTTTACACTGTTAGTGGGAGTGTAAATTAGTTCAACCATTGTGGAAGACAGTGTGGCGATTCCTCAAGGATCTACAAATAGAAATACCATTTGACCCAGCAATCCCATTACTGGGTATATATCCAAAGGATTATAAATCTATCTACTATAAAGACACATGAACACTTATGTTCATTGCAGCACTGTTTACAATAGCAAAGACTTGGAACCGACCCAAATGCCCATTAATGATAGCGTGGATAAAGAAAATGTAGCACATATACACCGTGGAATACTATGCAGCCATAAAATAGGATGAGTTTATGTGCTTTGCAGGGACATGGGTGAAGCTGGAAACCATCATTCTCAGCAAACTGACACAAGAAGAGAAAACCAAACACTGCACGTTCTCACTCATAAGTGGGTGCTGAACAATGAGAACACATGGACACAGGGAGGGGAATATTACACACTGGGGTCTGTTGAGGGGTGGGGGGCTAGGGGAGGGATAGCAGGGGGTGGGGAGATTGGGGAGGGATAACATTAGGAGAAATACTTAATGTAGATGACAGAGGATGAAGGCAGCAAATCACCATGGCATGTGTGTACCTATACAACAATCCTGAAAGATCTGCACATGTACCCCAGAAGTTAAAGTATGATAATTTAAAAAATTGAAAATAAGATTCCTCAGGGCTCAGATCAAGAGGCTAAGAGCAAATACTTTGTGATTCTCCCTCAGGAGGAACTGAAACACACTCATCTTGTGCTTCTGTGAAAAATTGTTGCAAGGAATCTCTCCTCACAACATTTTCCTTTGAAAATAAACCCAAACTCCTAGGTATATATTTCCAAATGATAGTTTTTTCTCACTTTAATTTCAAAAGAAATATATTATGAAAAAGTCACTGACATAATTATGCAAAACAAAGAACAAAATATTCCTGTAAATTGCCTCCAAAGGATGGTCACAATTAAAATTTTAGTGTATTTCCTTGTACTATTTTTTGTCTGCATACATAATATATACATTTTTTATTTTGTAATATAAAAATGTTATCCAACTAGGATTCTGTCATACCTACTGTTTAATAAACTACTCTTTAAACATTTTAAAAAAAAGCTCCACAATGTCTTGACATTGCTAAAGAGAAAGAAAACCAAAATAGTTGCATAATAAGTGCCACACACAGTATCAGGCATTTTAACATAAATTATATTATTTGATTCCAACTATTAAAAAATTATAGATCAGAAGTCTAACATTCAAGCCTTTTCTCATATCTCTATATCTGAGTATATCAATGAATCAAGTCATCTGAATGTATGTGCCACTATATTTGGTATCACCCCAATTCTGGGTATCAATAGAATCTTATAATTAGTACTATGAGAAAAGCACCAGGTTAAAAACGAATGAAATTAAGGAGTCTCTTCATCACAAATCTGTATGGTTTTTGCCATGTTCTGTTTTCTCTCTAAATTCAATACTATGGGTGACATTTCTATACATAATTAACCTAGTTGAAATCACAACTCAGAACACAATTATGAATATCAAGAACATGCTTTTATTCCACTTAGAATCTCTGAGAGCCCAGAATGATATCTCAATCTTAAACATTTTTAATGTTTGTTATTAATAATTGTGATTCCCAATGGACTTCCTATTTAGTCTAAGGCCACAAACAACTTAAGACTTATATTTCTAACCTATCTGTTCAGCACAAATAACACAAATTTAACCTTGTTAACCCATGTCTGCATAATGACTTTCACTTTTTACTAATAATGACACAATGATATTTTATACCCCTAAAATTAAAACCATCTTGGGTGGTATAAAAAATAAAATAAGGCTGGTTCAGGATGGAAATTGTTTTTAATTTTTCTCTTATCCTTGATTTCTTCCCAAATGATCATTTTATGTTAAGAACTGTTCATCAAATCTTAAACAGAGTTTTAAATACCAGTATCAAGCACCTGAACACTTGAGAGCAACGATTACAGGAGAAAAGGGATTGAACAACATCAATGTTATTTATCACCACTCCTAGGGTACTGAATATAATGTTCCTTTAATTATTGACATTTGTATTACACATTTAAGTTTATAACAAAGTGGAAATATATGTCCTTACACAACCCTAAATATAGTTGCCATTTCCCCCTATTTGATATACCATGAGACTGAGATGCACAAAAGTGCATCAATAATAGAATGAGGGCAAACCTTCTGAGTTCCCCCCCAGTCTCACCACCATTCCCGCTGCTAGATGATGTTCTCCTAATTCAAATACCACTTTCTTAACACTAGTCTGCAGTGATTTTATAGT
Source organism: Cheracebus regulus (assembly GCA_963574635.1). NCBI lineage: Eukaryota > Metazoa > Chordata > Mammalia > Primates > Pitheciidae > Cheracebus > Cheracebus regulus. The sequence goes on along the minus strand of CAUYQU010047210.1, from coordinate 23,087 downwards.
TATTTTCTGGGTTTTCAGTGAGAATATTTGTAGCCACATATTAACAATGCAGACCTATAAGGGATCACTGAACTGAAGGGCACTGACTTTCAACAAAATAATAGGATCTTCTCTTCACAGGTATTTATTCTTAAACATCTTTTATTCCAGAAAAAAATAAACCCATTTTATTTCTTCACGTCTAAACCAAAGGCATTAAGCAGCTGGCCTTGTTTGCACTGCTACTGCAGGATTTGTAGCCTGATGAGCTACATACAGGTTGTTAAATTTCCGTAATTTGACAATGGAATAGTATGTGCACCTAGCTCTTAAACAGCTTTAAAGGCTTAGACTTCCCCTGAAATTATCTCTTCAGCCAGGACAGAAGAGATTTTTTTTTTTAAATCTGAAATCTCTCTAGGTAAGTAATTCTAAACTTTGCTGCATATTAGAATCACCTGGGGAGTTTTTGAAACACACCTATACCCAGGATCCTCCCCTAGAGAGTCTTATTTAATTGATCTGCCATGCTGCCTGAGCACTTGTATTTTTAAAACTTCCCTGAGTGATTCTAATGTGCATTCAAGGTTGGGAAACACCAACTCTAGACATAACCCAGAGCAGCGTGCTCAGCACTGGCCATGCATTGAATTTTTCTTTGGGGCGGGGGAGCACTTTTAAAAATACTGATACCAATACCCAGTTAAATCAGAATCTAAGTAGGCTCCAGGCATTGGTGACTTTTAAAGGTCTATAACTGATTCTGACATGAAGTCAAGTTTGGAACTCATTTATCTAAAAATAATTACAACTTAGTATGTGGTCTACAAATGAGCAAAGCCAAACAAACAATCAAGCAAACAACGACAAAAAAACAACTAGCATCTGAAAACTTACTAGAATTGAAGAGTTTCAGACTCCATTCCAGAGATACTGAGTCAGAATCTGCTTTTTAACAAGGATTCCAGGTACTAAGCATGCACATTAAAGTATGTTCTTTATATATAAAGCTCTGTTCTAGACTCCTTTTCTAAAGACCTGAGGATACTGGTATTTAACTTTGTCTAGTTCTCCCATTTCTTCTCATCTGATGCTGCTCTCAAGTTCCAGGTGAATATGTTCTAGTGATTAGGACCATTGGGGTAAATTGGTACCACGTATCCCTAATTGACACACAGCACAAACATGATTAATTACAGCTAATTATCACTAATTAGCTATCTACTAAGCTAACTGCTGAGCCTGGAATTCAAGACCCTTCAGAATCTAAACAGATTTCTTTGTTGCCTTTTCCCATTTATTCCCACCCTACACCTACCCAAATATAGAATGCTGCTCCAAGCATGATCCACACCTTTCAGCCTCTTTACCTATATAGCCATCTCTCCCTAACATGCTTTCCTTCCATGTTCAAGTATATCAGCTAAAGTTCAGTTGATGCTATTGTACTACGAAGATTTCTCAGCCCACCCCATATCCAGCTGGTAATAATTTGTCCTAGCACAGAATACTCATAGCATTCTATCTGTACCTCTCTTGTGGCCCATTTAACAATCTTCTTCGTGTGTTCTAGACTTATTTTATATCCTCTATCAGATGTTAAGTCACGTTAGAAAAGGATTCATGCTGATACAGTTTGGAGATGTGTCCCTGTCCAAATCGCATACTGAAATCGAGTCCCCAATGTTGGAGGCAGAGCCTAGAGGGATTATGAGGGCGGGTTTCTCATAAATGGTTTTGCACCACCCTCCTTGGAACTGTCCTCATGATAGTGAGTTCTCTTGAGAGCTGGTCATTTCAAAGTATGTAGCGCTCCCCCCTCTCTCTCTCTTGCTCCTGCTCTGGCCAGGTGACATACCTGCTCCACTCTTCACCTTCCATAATGATTGTAAGTTTCCTGAGGCCTTCACAGAAGCCAAGCAGATGCCCACCATGCTTCCTGTGCAGCTCGCAGAATCATGAGTCAATTAAACCTCTTTACTTTGTAAATTACCTAGTCTCAGGTATTTCTTAATAGGGATGCAAGAATGGACTAATACACATGTGCAATTCACTTCTGTAATATTCACACAACCCTTCTCAAAGCTCTGTGTATAGTATGTAATTTTTTGTCTTTCTTCTCACAATTTCTTATGCTTAACCAGTTCAAGTCAGTATTCTTCTTATAGCCAGCATGTTCATATTCTGTCTGCTCTGGATAGATTTACATCAGATTTTCACAAACAGTAGTCTTTGCAGAATGTGAATTATGAATCTCTAAAGAAGATATTGTATGGAGAAGTTTGGAAACTTTATATGCCCAACTACCTTTTTTAATGAGCTGCTTACAGATATCATTTGCTCTGCATGTCACAGTTTGGGATACTTTTAATAATGGGAAGTGATAAGTCATCCAAGATAAATTTAGGATGATTCAGGCTTTCAATGCCTACCTAGATAAATAATCAACATTTCTTCCTTTTCAATAGGAATGTAAGAACCCTAGCCAAAAGAGACAGAACACCACAATGGTATTATTCTCAGTCTGGACAGGTGAAAATTTGAAACCAAACATCATCATAAAAAGAAAAAAACAACAAAAAAACACTGTGTTGTTATTGCTAAGGAAACTCCTGTTTTATATGTTAACCAACTAGGGATCTTTAATATGCTATCTGTTATGTCTGAGAAATAAGAAAGCACCTATTAAGTTCAAATTATTCTAGGAAATGTTTCATTAGTGATGGTCTTGGATGTGGTGTATTCTACTCCACTTCTTTGAAAATTATGAAATAAAATGGGGTGAGCAAGTAGAAAAGTACTTGTATCCCCTAAAGTCTTAGAAGCTTTTATAATTTTGAGAAACAACAAAGCCACAGAATCCCCTGTAACAGATGGTACTAATGCTCATGTTACAATTCGTTGAAAACTATGTCAAAGTTGATTGCCTATTTGTGAAAATATTTCTCACCAGTTGTTCTTAAACTATTTCCATAAATATATTGGGACATTAAACTATTCTTCTTAAACTATCGTTCTTAAATTATTTCCATAAATATATTGGGACATTTCATATCACTTTATTAATGTTGAGAAATCCGAAAGAATAAGACATGGTCACATAGCCACTATTATCTTATTATTTCCAAGCAATGTCACTTTTCTGTCAAATGATAAAGCATCCCTCTATTTTGTACTGGCTGACTTTAGAATGGAATGCAGGAGAAAAGTAGTTTAACCTTTATAGCTAAAGACTTAGAAGAAGATGGCAGGTATGTTTATTTCATGCATTTCTGACATGTTTTTTTCTCTGTTGACTCCATATTCCAGTCTCTATGACTACATCTTTCATTTTCTGCTTCCTACCAAAGGATAAAAATATGTTTCTAGAGTATTTCTTATTGATGGTTTCAGAAATACATGGACTTGAATTTTAGGATCCCTGGTACAGAAAAGTTTCATAATGACTTACTTTATGTTTTGTCAAACATTGTTTAAATAAAGCCGCAGTTATGTCTGTATCATTGGTTATAGTGATTGAACAATCTCACCTTTAAGACAACTTTCAACAGCCATAAGTTTTATTTTAAAATTATTTTAAATTTTCATAAATGTCTTTGCCAGTTAAACTGTCAGATAATTTGACAACATTTCTGCTACCATTTGGACCAGTGATTTCTCAGTGTCGCTATATGCTGAAATTTCCTGGACATTTATTAAAATATTGATGCCTGGGGCCCACTTTCAGAGATGCATATGTAATTCATCTTGTATGTGACCTGGGGGATCAGTATTTTTTAAATCTTTCTACATAAATCTAAGATGCAGATAGGGTTGAAAAAGAAAAACTTTGACCAAACTTTTCAACAATGGGTTTTAATAACCCTTTTAAACTTAGATGTACTAATGGCATGAATCCTAGTCTCCACTTTTCTATTTTATTTCAGATTTTTCTTGTTGGAAACTCTCCAAGTTCATGAAATCCTTCTGAAAATGACACTTCAAATCTGGACACAGATGACCTATTTAAGGAGGCATTGATAAAGAATAATCAGCAAATTACCTACAAAAGCCCTTTCCAGGAAGGGAAGGAAACAGACATGCCCAGTTACCACCATCCAGAGGCACTACTCCCATTGCCTCTCATAGCCATCTAAAATGTTGACCATTTGTTCCCATCCACTATGAATATAGCCCTAATATCTACGCATTTCCTTCATTATTTTCAGACACCCCAACTCTTCTTATAACATACTAAGATTGAATACACATTTTTCTTTCTTGCCTTTTGTAATTCTATGGAAGTCATAAAATGAATGATTTTAGATAGATAGCTAAATGATAGTTATCTAAAGGCATGAATTTGCAAATCAAATAATAAAACCTGTTTAGAAGTCTAATGCATAAAAACCAATATATAAAAATGTAAATTAATGCAAAAATCAATTAGCTCAATGTCACATTCATGTGTCTTCTCTTTCTGGACTACATGTTCTCTCCAGTGAAACACGGACTATATTATATGCAACAAGGAAAACAGCCAAGGTGGATGACCCTGTAAGATATAGTTACATCTGCCAGAAAATAACTCTCAATTTTTGAAAAAAACAGCTCAAGAAGTGAAAAAAAATAACATTTATCTTGGATAGGCTCAATACCAAAAAGGAGACATACTTATGAACTATAGTATTTACTGGTACCTAGATATATTCTCCATTCCCATGCTTAATTATTCCCTCTTTCAAAATGTAGAGATGCTTTTTTGAACTGTGCTCAGTCTATTTGTCATGCACAAGCCCAAGGTCTTTTGGTAAGTAACAGTAGGTGCTAAAGAAGTTAGAGTTTGGTTAGCTCTCCTCCACAACCTTGTTACCAAGTTATAAAGAGCAAATCTCAGACAAATTTTGCCTACACAGTGATATTTATTAATTAAACACTTATTAGCAAATTAGCACAATATAAATTATGCAATCTGTATTAGGGCTTAAAAAAATACAGCTTCTCATTCTTTCAGCTATTAAAATGCCATTGTGCAAGAAAAATTCACTGGATATAGCCATATCAAGATTCTAGAAGCAGGATTCTATTGTCTTTAGAGTTGCTACCCCTACAGTTTTCACTGAGCTGGCAGAAATCAGAGTTTACAGCTAGCTATTAGATTTTGGGGGATTTCTTTGATTAAGAATCGTGGCTTTCGGCCAGGTGCAGTGGCTCACGCCTGTAATCCCAGCACTTTGGGAGGCCTAGGTGGTTGGATCGCCTGAGCTCAGGAGTTCAAGACCAGCCTGAACAACATGGTGAAACCTCATCTCTACTAAGAATACAAAAATTAGCTGGGTGTGGTGGCAGGTGCCTGTAATACCAGCTACTTTAGAGGCTGAGTCAGGAGAATCACTTGAACTCAGGAGATGGAGGTTGCACTGAGCAGAAATCACACCATTGCACTCCAGTCTAGTGACAGAGTTTGTCTCAAAAAAAAAAAAAAAGTGAGGATAGTGGTCTTACTAGATTCTTAGACATCATGCATGAATGTGTATGAAATCTACTAATCATACTAAGAGTATAGCAGATTCACCAGGAAAACTCATTTCTGGCATGCAGCATGAAAACTAGGAAAGCTTTGATTATACCCCAAGATCTACATATGGGGTAGAGGGTAGAGGTTAGAGGCTTACTGATGAATGTGTGTCCTTGATTAGAATTCTAGATGTAAGTGGGGACTGGTTAACTACAAAAATATTTATTTGCTGTTTATGTATATAAACAAACATATATATTATGCATATATAACCAAACTAATATATCTATTATATATATATATATATAATAGATATATAACCATATTGTCCTCACTAATTACTTAAAATGGCTACTCATTATAATGATGCTGCTTCTGACTCTATTCTGGAAGTTGTTTCTTTTTTGTTTCTTCATTATTTTTTACATGTCGACTTCCCTCATAGAATGAAAAACTCCTTGAATACAGAAATATGTTGTATATTTGTCACCTCTACCTCCACCTTTTTAGCATGATACTTCACATAAAATATGTTTAATAAGTATTTTGAATAAATAAACTATTTTTTAGAAGTTCTAGTTGGTGTTCTATGTTTAGCATTTCAGCTCTCAACACATAATATTCTTTGAAATTATGTCTTGAGATGTGTATCTGAAATGAAGAGAATCTAGGAGGAATTCCTTATTTTAAAAAGAAAGGAATCTGGGAAAAATAGCTTTGTGGCCATTAGACTTCAGAAATTAAATTATCACTCTTTGTCATTTTTAGGGGGAAAAAATTGCAAGTGGCCTCACATGACTCAACAACTCAGGAGAGAACACATTTTCCAACCAGGCTCATACAGTTGTCATCACTAACAAACAGCCCCACAGTAATCTCAAATTCCAGCATTTATTTTGTGAGAGAGAAGATAAATTGGAAAGATGCAATCATCATTACTCATCTACCTTGCTGGGGTTTCTATCTTTTTTGCTCCAGTTTCTTCCTTGCAGGCACATTGTAAGATGGATGTTGGACAGTTTGCTAGATTCATTTTGAGAAATCACTGATTGGGAGATTAAAACTGACATTTATTTTTGCTTCTATAATAGTTGAATTTTGAGATACCTAAGGATGGAAGTACTTTAAGAGTGAATAACTCTTAAAAGCCCCTGAAAATTTGTGAGGCTAATTGTATCTCCCATGGTTTTATCCATAATCTGAATTTGGCAGATTTTTCTCTCAGCAGAAAGCCTGTTCCTCAGAAACAATATAGATGGGCACAATGGGTAGATCATTAAATTATTCTCCATGATCCTCAGAGCCAGGATTATTATACCAGAGAATGAAGACTCTTGTACTTCATGCTGCAGCCATTGCAGTCTCCAGATGCACTCACTGCATCTAAGAAATTGGAGCCATTTTTTTCAGAGCTGAATTTCAAAGTCACCTTCTCAGGAGATGTACATTGTTTAGTTGTCCCCAAAGAAGAATGCACCAAAAACAGTAAGAAATATCATTTTCTGGCTCGGTTCTTGTATTATTCTATCTTTCCAGGCACCTTGAAATTAGAACAAGGCAGAGTTTCCATTGTGATTAAGCAGGTAGACATCTTCAAGGCTAAAGAAGTTAACAAATTTTGTTGAAATTCTGAATTTTTCTGGAGTTTTAAAAAAATTATTGCTCTTAACTAAATAGAAATACAGCTCAGTTATATAGAGGGAACAACACATATGCCTGGATGTGAGTCTCCAGTGAATTATCTCACTGTCTGATTTACCTTCCATGACAGTCTTCCATCTGTTGACTTAAATACTGTAAATATAAAGGATATTGTGTAAGAGACCATGAGTGACAAGTGTATAAACCAAATAGGTTTTTCTTTTAGGAAAATGAACATAAACAAGAGTTTACTGATTTAAGCAATTATAAAGATATGTGGAAATCACATAAAAAATGAAAATAGGTATTGTAAAAATTTGGAATTAACCAAAGTATGTTAACTATACAGAAAACAACCTCAGATATCATTATAAGAATACAAATTTTTAAAGGAAAATATGTTATGAGATAAGCAAAACTCTAAAAAGACAACAGAAAGGAATTAAGGAACTGAAAATCCTCCTCACTTAGGTCAAATAAAGTTGATCTCTGAAAAATATAAACCATTAAAACCTCTTTTAACTGCTCAGTCATGGCACATGTTCATGATTTGCATCAGTTGTGGAGTCTATTATAAATAATTTGGGAACAGTAAGAGCTAAAGTGTGAGAGTTTTTTTTTTTTTAATGGTGTGTCTTTTCTTTAAAAATTGGAACAGATGTAAAGCTTCCCTTTCAATAACTTCAGTCACACTTTCTTGCCTTCTGCTTACTATCTTATATGGAAGACAAAGTTAGAGCAACTTCTTAGGTATTGCACAACCTCATCTATCAGATGTACCAGAGCAAATTGCAAGAAGCAAGCAAACCGACGAACCAACAGGAAAGGTTGAGAACTTCTCCATAATCAATATTAACTCAGACAGAGAGACTAGACTTGGTAGAGGGTAATTAACAAGTGCTTTATGTATATACCATGTGCTTATAATTCAGGAATCTTCTCTCTCCAGAAACCATGTTGGTATTATTTCTTAACTTCTTTGACTTTATAGTGCAGAAATAGATTAATATGGAGTTCACTCGTAAGAGGCTGAAATTTAACAAAAGAGATGATGGGAGCATATCCTGCTACAATTTATTGAGCATTTTTTTTTTCATATTTGTGCTAACACTTTGTTTTATCTCACATAATCCTCAGAAGAACATATGAGCTTGGTATGGTTATCTCTATTTTATTAATGAGAAATATGAGGCTTAATGAATTTAAGAAAGCTAATCTGATGTTATGTAAATATTGGTCAGAGAATTGGAATTTCATACCAAATCTAACATCAAAGTCAATGATGATTTTATATTGCCTCAAATAACAATAATAGAAACCAGAACATGATAGTTACCATAAGAAGACTGTAAATTAAGAACTGTTGGATTGGGAGAAAAGAGAGACTTCTCTGACACAGAATCATAGAAAAGCCTTAAAATTCAGGTAGTCTATAAGAAAATTGTACAGTTGTCCCTCAATATACTCAGGAGATTGGTACCAGGACCACCTACATAGACTCAAAGCTGCACACACTCAAAGCCCCACAGTCAGCCCTCTGGAACCTTTGTAAATGAAAAGTTGGCCCTCCCTGGGCATGAATTTTGCATCTCTAGAATATAGTATTTTGGATCCGCATTTGGTTGGAAAAACCCTCTGCAAATAAGTGGAACCATGAAGTTCAAACCTGTGATGGTTAATATTGAGTGTCAACTTGATTGAATTGAAGGATGCAAGATTCCTGTGTGTGTCTGTGAGGGTGTCGCCAAAGAAGATTAACTTTTGAGTCAGTGAACTGGGAGATGCAAACCCACCCTCAATCCGGGTGGGCACCATCTAATCAGCTGCCAGTGCAGCTAAGATAAAAGCAGACAGAGGAACGAGGAAGGATTAGACTGGCTGAGTCTTCTGGCCTCCATCTTTCTCCCGTGCTGGGTGCTCCCTGCCCTCAAACATCAGACTCCAAGTTCTTCAGCTTTTGGACTATTGGACTAAACCAGTAGTTTGCCAGGGGCTCTCTGGCCTTTGGCCAGAGACAAGGCTGCACTGTCAGCTTCCCTACTTTTGAGGTTTTGGGACTCAGACTGGCTTCCTTGCTCCTCATCTTGCAGATGGCCTATTGTGGGACTTCACCTTGTGATCCTGTGAGTCAATAGTCCTTAAAAAACTTTCTTTTATGTATACATCTATCCTATTAGTCCTGTCCCTCTAGAGAACCCTGAGTGATACAAAACCCATATTGTTCAATGGTCAACTTCATTTGTCATGATTCTCCAGAGAAACAGAACAAATAGGAGAATATGTGTGTATCTGTCTGTCTACACACACATACACACACAGAGAGAGAGACAGAGAGGAAGAGAGAGAGATTCATTAGAAGTAATTGATTTATGTGATCATCATGGCTGAAAAGTTTCACCATCTGCCATCTGCAAGCTGGATACCCAGGAAAGCCAGTATAGTTCCAGTCTGAGTCCAGAGGCCTGAGAACCAGGACTGCTGATTGTGTAAGTCTTAGTCTGAGGGCAAGAGGAGATATCCCAGTCTAGTAGTCAGACTGAGAGAGTAAATTCTTCCTTCCCCCACCTTTTTGTTCTATCTAGGCCCTCAAAGAATTGATGACACCCACTCATGTTGGTGAGGGTGAGCCGCTTTACATAGTTTTCTGATTCAGATGCTGATCTCATCTGAAATACCCTCACAGACACACCCAGAAATAATATTTAACCAAATATCTAGGAACCCCATTGACCAATCAAGTTGACTAGCAAAATTAAACATCACAGACATGAACCAAACTAGCATACAGGCATAATTCAGTCCCTGTGTCTTCAGGGATTTTGTTCAGTCCCTTTGGCCTCTCCCTTGTACCAGAAGTTACCAACTGAATTATGAGTATGGCACTGCCTTTTGGACTTACACGAATTTGCCAAGAAGATAAAAACTTAACAGAGGACTTGCTACCCCCTCACTTTCTCCAAGAACTGCAAAAATCTGCAAATTTTATCCTGAGTTTTACTCAGGAAATCATTTAGAATGAGTTATTTCCTACTCCTGGGCTTGAAGGAACACTATATTTGCATTATTGATTGAACTGTAATTTAAGTTGCTTCTGTTCTAAGGTAGCTTGTGAGTTGAAAACTATTCTTAAAGAATGTCTTGGAAAACATCGTAATGTCCAAGTCTCATTAGCGTGATCAAATAACAAGACAGTTAATGTGGCCTAGCCCACCTTCCAGTTATAATCTGGTTTGCTCTGGGTTGATGGAATAGGGATAGATAGAGCTCCCAAACCTGTGTTCTTTGTTAGGGCACCTGGGTAGCCTCAGATCCACACCCAAAATCTTAGAGCTTCTCCAAGCCTGAAGCAATTCCAAAACTCTTATGTTTTTAATGGTTTTCTTTTATATAGAGATTAATATTCATCTAATGAGCAAAGTAAAACCCAATCCTGTTTTCCTTTTATTCTTAGTTGCCAAAGGGCAAAGCCATTTTTATTTATTGTATAAACATAATAATTACATAAAGAAAAAACTACCATAATTTTATTAATTTGATTTTGTCAATCATAGCAGAAGCATTTTCCATGTCAATACATATTCTTCATAATTAACATTTTAGTTACTGAGAAATAATTATTGAGTCACTTATATTGCACATAAATATTTTCTTTAAATTTTTGTCAGAGTAATATAGAATATTCCATTTTGTAATCATTGTTTCCCAGGATTTTTGAGTAATTATTATGTTTTATTTCTTGACATGATTTTTTAAATCTGTATTAATATCTATTCATGTTATTTATATGTGCTATTTTAAGTATTCTCAAATTATTCCTTAAAGTATGAGAAACATAGCTCATTAAATGAGATAAGCAAGTGAACATATCCTAAAGATAACATGCTTGGATTTTCTTCTAGGTGAGGGACGAGGGAGGTAGCAGGCAAACGTGGAGCATTTTCACTCTGAAGTCTTCATCTCACTGGTGTTACATCAGTATTTTCACTCAGAAGTCTTCATCTCACTTGTGTTACATCTCATTGTTTTCTCTCCCTCTCATTTTATCCCAGCGACAAGTCTTTACTTTCAGAATATAGTGCAAAGGACAATAGCTTTTTAAAGGGTTATTTTCTAATCACGAAATTCCCATTAGTTTATTTCATGGAGAAATACTTTTAAAGATTTTCTTCAACCACTGAAATTTGGTTAAAAATTTGTTTGACTTGCCCTTCTGGCATTTTGGAGTGGGTTGGAAAAGTTTTCACAGTCATGGCATCTTCTGGGTATTTCTCAAATTATAATTCTCAGGTCTATTTGGCTCTGAGTTTAATCACATTGAGGGCATATCCCCACTACAAGATGAAGTGCATGTTCACCCTATTTAGACCTAGAATTTCCATTGGTTCTATATTATAGCTTTTATTTCTCCAGTGTTATGTCCTATCTTTCATTTATTATGAGTGCATTTTCCTATATCTCACTAAGCATAGTGTATTAATTGCCTTGAAGTATTTATCTGCTTATTCTAACATTTGGGCCATCTCAGATTTAGCTTCCATTGATTATTTATTCTCTTAAGAATGAGTCATATTTATTCTTCAAAAGAATGATAATATTATTCCATGGTAGGGGATTACTTGGTTGGACATAAACTGCAAACTTTGTCTCCTTAACAGTAGCTCAACTTAACCCAGTTTTTGTTTCTTTTTTGTTTCGTTTTGTTTTGTATCAACAGGGCTTACGGTCTACCCACACGTGTGATTCAGAAGTTTACCAGAAATTTGAGCAAAGTTTATACACTGACTTAGAGGTCCTCCTCTCTCTTTATATTTTCTGGGATTCTACCCTTGCTGTCTAGATTTGTAAACATGCTAAACTCCATCCTCTGATTGTTTAGGTTGAAAAGTCTGAAGTTATTGAGTTGTAGTCTTTACACGTGGCACTGCCTTCAGGTTCAAATACTAGAACACTTCCTCCATGAATACCCCTTTCTCCAGCTTTCAGTTCACCTCATGTTCACTCTCCAGATCTATTACAAAGTTACTTTTCGTATTTTGCCCAGAGTTTATAGTTGCTATTGACGTGAAAGTAAGCCTGGTATGAGCTCATTTGGCCATTAGAAGAAGTAGAATCTTGCCTTATTCATCTCTTTAAAACAGACAAAGGAAACAAATTTGAATATCCCAAATGAGTCAAAATGGAAGCAATCATATGAAGATTCCTCAAGTTATGCTCAACTTGGGCTTGAGGAATTTCTTTATGAATAAAGAGCAAACTCCGTCAAGGAAACTTCATGACCTTTCAGGAGCCACCTACCTGTAGCCTCACCATGCCATGAGTTCTGGAAAAATACTAACACAGACCTCAGACATGCAAGCCTGAACTTTGCAATTGCTTTCTAAATTCTCTCTCTTACAGCTTCTCCCTCCTTTCAATCTAGGCTGAACATGAGTTTCGAGTATCTCTCTGCTCAAACATTTTAACTAATTATTGTTTACCTAATTAATTCTAAACTTCTTTACCTCATCTTTTTTTTTCCACTTGTCACTATATAACTGGAAAGTTTTAAAAAACACACACAACATGGACTGGAAAATCAGTGCATAAGTCCACATTCTATAACATATGTGAGCTCAGATAAGTAATTTCTATAATGAAGCAGTTAATTCATCTAAGCTGGTTCAAATCCAAGCTTTATCTTTAGTAGTTCTATAACTATGGATAAGTTTTTTAACCTCTGTAGCTCAGTTCCCTACCAGTAAAGTGGGGTTAATATAATACAACTTCATAAGGTTGTTTTACAGATTAAGAGAACTCTTGAAGGCATCTTAAGATAGTGCCTGACACATGGTGCCCCAGTAACTGTTAGCTGGTATCATTATCTGTGTCTTGGCTACATTCTCTGTAAATATGGGATGCAACTCTATTTGAAAGATTAATGGTTCACATGCAATCAATGTTAAAAAATTTAAAACACTGTGAAGGCACAGAACTCAGCTTTAGCTGTACAGACCTATTTGTCACTTCTTGCTCTGTATTATATGCAGTTTATACCTTCCTACATCAAGCTGATTTTCATGTGTGAAAAGACCATTTTACATTCTATCTGTTGAAATTCTTGCCTTTCTTTATGGTTAAGCAAACACAACACCAACTCACCCTAAAATCATGTATGATCCCTCCCAACTGATGATCACTTCTTCCTCTAACCTTCCAAAGAGGCACATCTTGCATTTCTTATATAGTTTTTCAATTCATGCCATATTCTTTCCTCTGGACTGTGGACTACTTGACAGTAGTAACTGCAATTTAACTATCATTGCATCTGTAGCAATCCCTATACATAGTGTCAATAGATATCTGTTAAATTTAATTAAAACACAGTACTCAAAAATTATATGAGCACTGGAATGCTCAGGTAGGGGAATCGTTTGAGTCCAGGAGTTCAAGACTAGCCTGGGCAACAAAGTGAGACTTTTTCTCTAGCAAAAATTTAAAATTTAGCCAGCATGATGATGTGCAGCTGTAGTCCTAGCTACTCAGGAGGCTGAGGCTGTCTAGAGGATTATTTAGGCCCAAGAGGTCCATTACAATGTGGGCCCATCCACACCACAAGATGAAGTGTATGTTTATCTTATTTAGTCCTAGAATTTCCATTGGTTCTATTTTATAGCCTCTATTTATCAAGACTTCAGTGAGCCATGTTACACCACTGCACTCCAGCACTGGTGACAGTGGAAGACCCTGTCTCAGAAAAATAATAATAATAAATTATATTAACAAATGAAACAGTAAATTTTTTAAATGTCCATGTTTATACCAGGAAAAATAGCCATATTTATTGAGTGATAGCCCAAATTTATATCGTTTAAAATGAGAAGATTTCTCTTTAAAGAATATTTTAGAACTTTGGTTTACAGGCAGTTGAATTTCATGGTATAAGTAATGACATTATTTCAAATTCCAAAGTCCAGCCACATAGCCCCTTTGGCTCAGTGCAATTCACAGCTAGCAAAAACTGCTTAGTGCTGGATTTTACACCTGGTCTCCTGGGACAGGATGCAAATGCAGTAAATAGTATTGAAAAAGATCATATAGATGCCTAAGAACCATCTGTGCACAGTGGTATAAATGACAAACCGAAGCATTTCATCTGTCACCCCCAATGTTAACCTACTACCTAGGGGACTAAGACATAAATGGAAGCAGAGTGTCTTTCTGTGGGTCTGGCAGAAGTTTTGCCTTTCCATCTAACCTAAAGCAAATGCAAAGTGTGCAGGCAAATAAACTCTGCCCCATTACCGACTGCTTGTTCTTGCTGCAGCGGTGTGATTCTATAAGGCTGCCCTTTCAAGTTGCTTTGCAGAGATCCATCTGGAATTGTTTACACAAAGGCAAATCTTATTTGTTTACTTCAAAACATCACTACTTGTCCTCTACCTAGCCTACATACTGCTCTGTAGATACATAAAAGGATACTGACGCATAAGTGCTCCAGATATAGAAAGGGAGACTGCTTTAGTGGGTTGAGAAAAGGAAAATACAGTTTGTTTTTATTAAAAAAATCCTCAAATGTTAAACTAGAGGTACTCTGAGAGATTGTATATCTCTTTCATTTTGTTTTATAACTACGAAAATTGGATTCTGTGTCACAATAATGCCAAAAGTACAAAACAATGATAGCCCAACAATGTGGAATGTATTGCCTGGCTCTGCTACCCACCAGCTGGTGACCCGTGGCTTCTTTACGTGGCTCAATCTTGGTTTTTCCTCTGTTAAATAAGCAGATGGTTATACATTTTCAAAGGCCATTCTAGCTCTAATTCCTCAAGTCAAATCGCTTGTAAGTTTTTTCAAGATTATTTAGGTTGTTTACAGAATTCATTTCCTGGGAGTTCTAGGATCGAAGTTCCCATTTTCCTGTTAGTTGTTGGCTAGAAACAGCTCTCAGTTCCACAGAGGATGAAATGGATTAATCCACGGAGATCAGCTTCGGTAGCATCCAGCACATACTCAGTGTTGAGTAATTTCTTATGAACAGTGATGATGCCCTTGTACCAACCACCTTATTTGTTTACTTGATAAGTTTTTATAGTTTGAAAACTGCAGTTCTTAAAAAAGTAATGAACACTGTATTTATTCCCTCCCAATTCTCAATCAGATTATTATCTTTAATAGTACATGACCTGATACTTCCTTATAATGTTGAGTTTAAGCAGCTATCATAGAAACCTTGTCTTTTTCCTGAATTTAATAATAATCCTCCTAATATTTATCCTTTAATGTAATTTTTGTAAAGATTTCATAGATATAGTTTATCAAGTTAAAAAGTTTTCTTCTGTTTTTATTTTATATTATCTCAAGAAAATAAATCACCAGCTTTCCCTCTTTGCTCTCTGAAATTATGTCTGTAAAATCGATTTCTTTAAGTTTAAAATAGTCATTTATAAAATTCTCTAGACTTTATATATTTTTTCTGGGATGTCTTGATAGTATAGTTTTGATTACCAATGAAATTTTTAATATTTTCTTGGCTTATTCCCTTTTTCAACTTTTTCTTGAGTCAATGTTTAAATTATTTTCTCTAGAAATCATTTTACAGATAAGATAAAAATAGTCCATGTAGTTTCTGTGTGCTTCTCTTGGGACCCTCATTCAGAACATTTTTAGCTGCTATTTATTTATTTATTTATTTTATTATTTTTTTTTAATTGCATTTTAGGGTTTGGGGTACATGTGAAGAACATACAATATTGTTGCATAGGTACACACGTGGCAGTGTCATTTGTTGCCTTCCTCCCCTAAACAGCAACCTTGAGGTCACAATGAAGAGATCATATGAAGAGATGACCTAAAGAGTGTTGCTTGAGGAACCCCAGATCTTCCAACAAACAGATGTTGGAGTCCCCCCAGCTGTGGTAGGCAGATTTCTAGGACGGTCCCTTCACTGCCTGGTGTATATGCCCTCTGTAACCCCACCACTACCACCACCACTTGAGTATTGGCAGCACTGTGAATATGATGATTTAACTCCTAGCATTAGATTCTGTTATATGACAAAGGTCAAGGGATTCTACACATGTCAGTAAGGTCCTAAATCAGTTAACTCTGAGTTAGCCAAAGGGGAGATTATCCTGCCTAGACTTAACCTGATCAGTTAAACCCTTAAAAGGAACAGGACCCTTCCTGAAAGAAGTGGCTGTGACGATGCAAAACTCTACTGCCGATTTGGAAGGAGCAAACTGTCATATTGCAGAGTAGGCAACGTGGCAAAGTAAAGTGTGCCCTCCAAGAGCTGAGAACAACCTGTAGCTGACAACTAGCAAAAAAGAGAGAAGACCCCTGTAACAGCAAGACCCTGAATTCTGACGACTGTTGAGCTTGAAAGAGAACTTTAATCCTCAGATAAAACCCCAGCTCTGGCCAGCATCTTAACTGCATCTTTGTGAAACTCTGAACAGGGAACCCAGCTTGTATTTGCATTTTTATTTATCTTATTTGTGTTTTTTGGCATTGTTATATATTTAAACTTCATGACTTATGTCTTTCTTTAATTCTAAATACTTATTCACCAATATCACACTCTCTTCAAATATCGCTTAATTGGCATTCCTTCTATTTTCTTCTTCTAGAACTTCTATTAAACATAAATTGAATCCTCCCAATCTATCATCCATCACTTTTTTAACATCTTTTTTATTTAGTTCCATTTTGAATGAACTTACTAGTGTCATAAGAAATAATTAGAACTAAATAATTTGCTTATTTAAAAGTATTTGTAAAACTGGCCAAATGCAATGGCTCACACCTATAATCCAAGCACTTTGGGAGGCCAAGGCTGCAGAATCTCTTTAGCCCAGGAGTTCAAGACCAACCTAGGCAACATGGCAAAACCTTGTCTCTACAAAATATAAAAACTTAGCTGGATATGGTGGCACATGCCTATAGTCTCAGCTACTAGGGAGGCTGACGTGGGAGGATCCCATGAGCCCAGGAGGTCAGGGCTGCATGAGCCATGATTGCATCATTGCACTTCAGCCTGGGTGACAGAGTGAGACCCGGTCTCAGAGAAGAAAAAGAAAAAGAAAGCCTTTTTTAAACTGCTAAACAAAATGAATACCTTGTAGAGTGAATTAATGACCTAATTGTTGATTTTCTTTACTGTATTTCTTATCATTAACTACCTTCATGCAATTAGAATTAGGGATTCCAGGTTCCTTTTAAGGGAGTTGTTTCTACTTTCCATTTGTCCTCACCTCTCACTGTCTAGCAGTTTCCACTGACATCTTCTAACCCATCAATCTAGAGCCACATTTATAATAAGACTTCCGAAGTCTAACCCTGCAATAACAGATGAACCCTGCAGATCCAGTCATCAGCCAGCAAATGATTTGATTCTGTTCTTATTCTCAAGACTATATTTCTTATTCTTCCTTCATCTCTCAAGTTCAAGACTCTATAGAAACTGTGGCCCTGGCTGCAATATGTAACTGTTACAGTCAGCCTCCTCAGATAAAAAAAGAATCTCATAGTCTATTTCTGATACCGAGTAACAAGACTAGCTCCAAACACCCAACTTACATGGAACTCTCTCACTACTTGTAAACCTGCAAGAGCCAAGCCTTTAGTTACTACTATTTGCTTTTCAATCCAGACCACAGAATTCATTACAGCTCTTTTACTGCTAAACACTTTATATACCTCTCTGTGTCTCACCCACTGAGATTTCATGTTGTTTTTATTACTCTGGTTATGTCATATTGTCTTATTTGCTTTATCTTCATCTATCCATCTAATATATAAAAATTCATTGCTAAATATTTTAAACCAAGGGGTTTTGCAATATGAACTTACTATACCTTTTGACCCAAAGATACCATGAGTTTTACACAATCCAGAAATTATTTAGGAGGAAATTTTATGGTTTATCCATGTGTACTTTTTGGTAACTTTGTTTCCAAAGCTATCAGCAAATATAGTGTTTATTTGCTCCATTTAGTTTTCATGTTGACAATTCTATGTATCACTCCTAAGAAAGATTTCTATTGGCCCATCCACAGATTTCTTAGGTCTATTCTCTTTGAAATCTTAATCTTAATTTCTAGATTATCTTTTTTATTCTTTTCTTTGTCAAAATTCACACACACTTCAAGTTTCTATCAGATAAATCCATATTCCCTGCTACCTAGAGAGTGATTTACCTATTTGTTGTACCCTCTGGCTGTTTCTCACAACTGTATCTGTGGTGGAATTTGTGCCTTTAATATTATTTACCCTGAAATATAGTTTTCTAGTGGTCTTTACTCAGGCCTACAGGGCTCACTGGTTACATGGCAATTTTAAGTTTTCAATGTTTGTTTCTTTGTTATCAACATTGAATGGTGAGTGAAATTCATGCCCTATATCTTCATTCAGCAAAAATGGAAGGTTTCCAACATGGTCCCTGCCCCAAATAATTATTTTTATACCCAAAGACAGGGCAGGTAACTATATCCTTAGCCTATTTGGCTAAGTTTTTCTAGGATGATGATGATGTTCTTGCAGATTTCTAGTTTATGAAGGAAGCCTTCTAAGAAAGTCACTAGCCAGTATGATCCGAGTCTCTTCGTGAACTTTAAAATGCTAGGAGCTATCATGGCTTTGTCTTTGTGTTATATCTGAAATCAGATTACCACTCCTAGTCACTTTGGAGCTATGCATTCATCTTTGACACCTGAAAATTTCCCTTCCCTTCTTGGCTCACAGTGTTATTCTGAACAGAAGTATAACATTTGATTTGTATTGCTCATAAGTAGGCAGAGATGGAAAATAGTTAAATAAGTGAAAGATAACTTTTTAACTTTTAAAGCTGTCTAATAGTGAAAGAAATCTAGACCAGTGGTGAGTTTCCCATTACTATATGTGATAAATCACTTATAGAATAGAGGACTATCTACTAGGGTGTAATAAGTATGACAAGCCTTCTTAAAGTCTTAAGGTTAATGGTCTAAAGGTGTAAGTGTTATATTAAGACATTTTATAAAACTATATAATGTACCCTCAGAGTCTCAGCTTTCCCACCCAAAGCTGGCTGACTTTGGGCAAGTCATTTTCCTTTTAAGGGTTACAGTTTTATCATCTGTAAAACTAGAGATGGATAAAATTCTGCCTGAGCTTTAAAATCCTTAATGAGTTTATTTCTATCACTTTCCTTCAGTTAGCCATATATATATATATATATATATATATATATATACACACACACACACACACACACATATATACACATATATATGTGTGTGTGTATGATTTTTCATGCCCATAAAGTACATTAAAGTGCTGGGAGAAATGGCATTCTCTGACCATGGGATTATATGTCACACTCATTTGATGCTAATATAAATTCAGAACCTCTACACAGCTCCCCAGCTTGAAAGTTTAGGCTGCTGTCAATCTGTTGGGTATAAAAGCAGACATTTTCTGATACTAATGATCAGCTTACATTGGCAAGAGTACATGAAACTGGTGGCTCAAAGGAAGATGCTTGTTATAGGAAAACCACTTAGGCACACCTCTATTACAATGAATTCTAATTATCTGTTTTTTCTCTGCCGTCTCAAGCAGACTGAAAACTTCTTGAAGATAGTAGTTGCTGTGTATACATCCATATACCTGATATAATAAAAATAATAGTTTTGGGGCATGATGCTGAGCTGCTTACAGGAATTATCTTATTTAAGATAGTATTGTAAATATTGTTAGGATTATCTAACAATCACCTTTTGGAGAAAGATACAAATATTCCAATTTAAGAGATGAGATAATCAAAAAAAAGAGAGGCTACTGTATTCAAATAACTTAAGTGATAGAGAAAATATTTTTATTTTATTTTGCCTGAGTCTAAAGCCTGTAACATGATCTTTTATGGCATTTTATAGTAAATATGATATAGTTACTTATATATTAGCCTATTAAGTGTACTATCATTTACATTGTAATGGGCATAGATCGCATTAGAATTTCATTCAATTTAATACAAAAAATAATTTTCAGCACCTGCCAGAAGCCAGGTATTTTGCGAGGCAATTAAGAAGCCACAGAGAGAAGTAAAAGACAATTTCTGCAGATACAGTTCAGAGTTTGGAAGAAAATATAAGACTGAACACAAATAACCTTACTACAAGTCAGAAAGATTAAGTGCTGTGAATAAAGCACCAAGTGCTTTGAAGATTCAAAACAAGGACAGACAACAGCCTCACCATAAAAGACTTCACAGAGAGGATGACATTTGAGAAGATTCTTGAAGACAGGTAAGATTTTGACAGGAAGATAATAATATTCTGATTAGAAGAAATATTATGAGGGCAAGGAATGAAGATGGCATAAGTCATATTCAGGGAAAAGTATATAAATAAAAGCTTGGGTCAAGGACAGGGTGTCTGCACAAAAGTCAGTGGATGGTAACCCTTTACAAAGGTAGCTAAGGGCATCCAGCTTTTATTTTTCTCCTCCTTCCCCTACACAGAACTTTACTGGTGACCATTACTGTTCAGGCAGAAATTCTAAACGTCAGCTGAATTTCTAATTCTAGTTGTACCATATCCAGAATTCAGATATGATCTTTCTCTAAGAATTAGATGTCATATCCACTGACAAAGCATGGTGTCATAAATTGTATTGTTTTCTGAATTACTGACAAGGAAGAACAATTCTGTACTCATCCATGTACAGTATTTTCTCTTAGGCCCACAGACCTATAGAAATAGGAGAGGCCTCAAATATTATAGATACTCAAGGTTGAAAGGGACCTTGAATGTCTTCCAGTAAGTTCCTTTTCCTCATCTTCCAGGAATTTTTTCTATGTCTGTACTAAATGGCTATGTAAGCTATTCTTATATTTCTCCAGAGGAAAAAGGTATCTAAGGCATCTCTAGACCATATGTTTCTTTATTTTCAAGTATGAAATTGGTCCTATTGCCCCAACTTGGAGTCATACATTAGTGCTTCCCTCTACCAAGAAATGTCAAATGACACCAACGATGTCAAGAAGGATGGGTGGCAACCTTGTGATTTCATGACAAATAGAGCATGTTCTTTGAATGGTAGAAGATATGAAGAGTGAAAGAGAACTTGAGGCCTAAATCTCAAGAAATTTTCTTCTTTATGATGGTAGGCCCAAGTTATTCAATTTATTAGTGCTTGAATTTTCTCAGTCCCAAAAATGGAAAGACTAGTTTCATATTATAAAATTCTTTGAGATGCTTCCATAACTTAAGGCAATAACAAAAATAAAAGTTGTATAGCAATAAACTATAACTTGTACATGTAAAATTCTACCATTTTATGTGAATCACAGTTTATGGATTTAGTTCTCACCCTCTGCTCACTTTTCCTTACCTAACTGGAATCTAAATTCCATGAGGGTGAATCCATAGCTCATGAAAGTCTGTCCCCTCCCAGCCTTCCACACAAGCTTTGGTCTCTCCCCACTAAAAACATAATAATAATAAATTACTGTTTTTGCATTTTAACTTGCCAGAATTACCATTTAGAAAGCTTTTATTAAATTTGTATTTTATATGCATTTTCTTTATGACATAATTCACAATGATTACATCATTACTTAGCTATAAGAATCATGATTTAACTATAGAATGTCAGAAATTTTGTCTGCTTGCAAATAACTCATAAACAAAAGATTGTATCCCCAAGATCATTTAGAAATTCACCAGAATCTAAAGTGAAAATCATTATATTAAGACTCTATACGCACACACACACAAGCAATGTATTCCTTACAATTAAATAATGTCTCCTTGAAAATAGGTTGCATAATAAACCAGTGAAAGGCAATGAGTTAATCTGAACTATTACAAGCACAGCAAATAAAACTGATTTGTAATGTTTAAGTCAAATGTATTTTCCAGGGCACCAAAGGATTTTGGCACTTGAAATCACTACTTTCCCCTTTTTCACCTGCTTATGAGATTATGCATGGTTGCATTAAGTTGTTTTTAAGGTAGAAAAGGAAATTAAACACCTGAATTCCCCTCATTTGTGTGCCCTACAACTATTTCCTTAGTGAAATAATGCCACTAAATATATGTTGAAGCCCATGCTTAGCACCCAGATGCTGAAGCCAAATCCCAGAAGACATCCATTCCCTGCATAGCTAGCCTGGCCTTCTTTAAATGAATTAGTCATGAACATCCCAAGAAAATTTCTTAAGCAGCAAATTCCTATGAACAGTTTCTTTATTGAACTAAAGTCAGAAGAGTGAGCCCAAGTTGTTTAAGCTGTTTGCTTTGTGCTTATGGAGAAGGTTGTCCTTTTTATTATTATTATTATTATTATTCTTTATGTTCTGGGGTACGTGTGCAGGTCATGCCAGATTGTTGCATAGGTACATACATGGCAAGGTGGTTTGCTGCCTCCATCCCCCTGTCACCTATATCTGGCATTTTTACCCATGTTATACCTCCCCAACCTCTCCTCCCACTGTCCCTCCCCAGCTCTTCCCCTGACAGACCCCAGTGTGTGATGCTCCCTTCCAAACAAACCAACCCATTCTAAAGTGGGCAAAGGATATGAACAGACACTTTTCAAGAGAAGACATATATAGGCCAAAAAACATATGAAAAAATGCTCATTATCACTGGTCATTAGAGAAATGCAAATCAAAACCACATTGAGATACCATCTCACGCCAGTTAGAATGGCGATTATTAAAAAATCTGGAGACAACAGGTGCTGGAGAGGATGTGGAGAAATAGGAACACTTTTACACTGTTGGTAGGAGTGTAAATTAGTTCAACCATTGTGGAAGACAGTGTGGCGATTCTTCAAGGATCTAGAAAAAGAAATTCCATTTGACCCAGCAATCCCATTACTGGGTATATACCCAAAGGATTATAAATCATTCTACTATAAACATACAGGCACACATATGTTCCTTGTGGAACTGTTTACAATAACAAAGACCTGGAACCAATCCAAATGCCGATGGATGATA
>CAUYQU010047209.1:0-58911 GCA_963574635.1 Cheracebus regulus | reverse complement strand
CCACAAAACATACATTTTTCTCAGTATCACATTACACCTATTTTAAAAGTGACCACATAATTGGAAGTAAATCACTCCCCAGCAATTGCATAACATTTCACAGGTTTAAATAAAATATTTTTTTTATTCTTATTTTTTATTTTAATCGAGTATTTCTTTCTGTATACATTGTTATATAGTATTATTTGAATTATTTAGTTTTTTAATACCCATTTTTAGACTGTATTCTAGCCTGGGTAATAAAACAAGAATCCCATTCTCTCTCCCTCTTTCTCTTCCTCTTTCTTTCTCTCTTTCATTCTTTTTTTCTTTTGCTGTTTCTTTCTTTCTCCTTTTCTCTTTTTCTAAAATCTCTTCCTCTTTCTGTCTCTCTTTCATTCTAAAAAAAAAAATTCACTTATTAAATTTAAGTCTTAAAATTGACTTATGTACTCATCTACATCAGTCAGGAATTCACTTTTTAAAAGTTATGTTCTTTAATTGGTGATATTTCTTATAAAGTTTTTAAAAATTAATTGTCTAAATTGTTTTTTGCACAGTGATGATGGGTTTGTCCTGACTTATTCATGGCCTCTTGCTTGGGTTTCTGTGTAAACGGGCAAAATGTGCAAGATGTGTCATGTGGTTTTGCACTGTAACTATGACACAGACTTTATTATTTTAATTTTACAACAGGATGATTTTATTTTCCTTTTCTCATCATTCATACTTTTGTTGTCATACATTTCATTTTCACACGTTATAAGCTCCATAATAAATTGTTATTTGTTTTGGATAGTTTTTATAGCTGTATCTTCTGATTCATTAATCTATACTTCTGTGGTGTCTAATGTTCTGTTAATCTCCAGTGTATTTTTAAGGATCTAGAAATAGAAATACCATTTGTGCCAGCAATTCCGTTACTGGTTATGTCCCAAAGGATTATAAATCATTCTATTATGAAGACATGTACACATGTATGTTTATTGCGGCACTGTGTACAGTAGCAAAGACTTGGAACCAACCCAAATGCCCATCAATGATAGACTGGATAAAGAAAATGTGGGACACAGACTTTTTAAAGATTGTTTGTTCTGTACAAAATTCAGTGACTCAAATAGGAGGCAAATTTGTGAGCCTGCCTCCTTTACCACCATGCTCAGGTGAAACAGGGTAAAGTATAGAGCCCAGTGCACCAGTGAGTGAGCCGACACTCACCCAATGGTAATAATAATAGAATTCGTAGCGATTACCATTAACAGAATGCCTGATATTTACCACGTGTTGTGCATCTAAATTAGTCCTGACGACTACTCTGTAAAGTGCTGTGGAAAGCACTGTGGACACTGAACTTCTATGTGTTCCGTTCTCAGATGATATGTCAATAGGAACAATGAATTCCTCTGATTGTGTCTGGGGTAGGATGAAGAATTCAAACATGACCTCAGTTAACCCAGTGAAAGAAGCAAAGGATTTATATTCCATAGTGGAAGGTTGGAAATTGACTGAAAAGCATTCATCTCTATTCCCAAGGGAAGCAGCTGGAGATGACACCTGGCAGAGGACGACATGGAAGTATCCTGTGTCATCAAGGACATTTGAGCCAGTGATTATTCTGGCACCAGAAACCCATGCTGTTTGTGGGTTTCCAATTAATTACATCAGATAATAAACTTAACGTGTTGCTTAAACCCATTTGAAACTGGGTTTTCTGAGACTAGGCTTCCCAACACTGAAAGCATTTCAAATGACGCGGGTATTACTCTCTTTGTCTCACAAAGGAGAAAAGTGATGCCTAGAGATCCTAAGTCTCCTCCTCAGTGTCACACAGCTAACAAGTTGCATTTGCACAGCAGTACTCCAGGTCCTGCACTTTGTCCCCAGTCACATTTCCTCTCCAAATTAAGTACTAAAGCCCCTTAATTTCATAGCATGTGAATAGAACGCTTAATGGCCTCTTTTATGGGTAAAAATGCACTTGAAAAAGCGGAAGAGTTTTGCCATTCTAGAGCTGTTTCTCTGTTAAAAACAAATGATGAGAGTTAAACAATAAATCCATGAGTTAAAGACTGATGCTATTAAATATATCAGCCATGACTTATCTAAAAATACACCAAACACCAAAGTGTAAAATGTTCTTGACGTCAACAGACGACTCAGTAGTCACTTGAGGTCACTTTACGACCTTCCCACAACTGCCTCACAGACAAACCTATCCTTTTGTCAGGACCATAAAAATGCTGGACCGCACAGGCAGTCACGCGATAACTACATGGTACACTAAATTCTTGTAAACCATGGGTCATGAGACCATCCATGAACACTTCATATGATCTCATGATCTGAACATAAAATACATTATGTAAAGAGACCATCACTTGTCTTTTTAAATCTGCATTACCTGTTTTTAAGGAATTTAAATTTGAATGTATGCTACTGAAAAAAAGTCTTCAAAGCTAACAGTTTCTGCAATTTGGTAAAAGTTCAATGAAATCCATTCAATTGTTTTAATAGCTAATTGGCTGTATCAGATTTCTGTTTATTTCAGGCTCTAAAAAATTGTCTGAAGGCATTTTCACAGCTTCATATCACTAGGCATTTTTTCATCTGGAGTTTAACAGCAGCAACTACAAAAGAAGAATTGATCCCCTCTCTCTTCTCCTAGTGAGCACTTGCCCCTGAGGCTTTTCCCTCTCTATAGTTAAATTTAAAATAAATAGATTCCTATGCAAAAAGTGATTAATTCAATGGGAAAGGAAAACCAGGCCCCAGTGTTTGTACTTAGCTAGCCTATTAAAACTTTAAACTTGGATTTGAATCGAAGTTTATGTGCCATGTCGACATAACTTCTGGCACACCTGATGCAGCTCATGGATCTGATATCTCATAAATTCTCCCCCCACTGAAGTTATGTCCAAAGGCCAAGTACAGAAAGACATTTTATTTGTGTGTGAACAGATTATAACTTTATAACTCACCAGCTTTGAAGCAGAGTCATAATTTATGGCATTCAGTCAGTACAAACAAGGATAAAGAAATACTATTGTTTTCACCATGGAGCATTGAGTAGAAAAAAATAGAAATGCTAACCCATCTGGCATCACTGTATTGCAATATATCTGGTTAATGTTCTGTGTGAAATGAGATTTTTTTTAATGCTTTTAAGATATCAAAATAAATTGCACAGACTGGTGGTACCTCGGGGGTTCTACCTGGTGGCTTGCATTATGGGGGGAACTACACACACAATAAAATGGGTTTATAAAGTTTAGAAATTGCCTTATCCAATCTATTGGGAGCAATCAGATGAATGATGCAGACCAAGAAAAGTTAGGTATATGAATGGTAGTCCACATAATACAAGGAAATTATTCTTGGGTCTAGGTAGACAAAATGTATTTCTAACTTCAATTATGTTACAGAGATGTGGCCTCTGAATTCCAGAGCAGTTGACCTGTAGGCGCCAAGTTGAAGGAAGCTCTGTCTGAACAAATTCTCTGGAAAAGATTGGTCCTGAGCAGTAACCTGGAGAATTATACTGCTAATAGGAGGGAAGATGCCAGACATTTTCTTCTGTTTTTGTCCATTACCTGCTTTTCTATAAGATAGCTTGACTTGAACATCAATTCATAATGTCTATTTTATGTTTTGTAGATATTTTTGCCAGTCCATTTGTCTTAACTTTGTTTATAGTATCATTTGCTCAATCAAAGCTAAAAAGAGCAAAATTTTAATAGTCAAATTTATCCATCTTTATTTATAGTTGAGAATGTCTTCCCTCACACATAGTGAAACAAACTTTCTCTGAAAATTCTTTGAATATTTTCATTATTTTTTATTTACATTTTTAATCAATCTCAGATGGTTTTTTTGCATGAGTTGACTGACATAAATAAATTTCCAGAAACATGATAAGATGCCCCTCTCACCACGTCTGAAAGGAAAATACAGCAATATGACATATCATTGTGTTTGAATCAGAGTGACAAAAATTGAACAGTAATCTTTAATGATTAGTGTGTATATAAAAAGGATTCCCACATACTGCCATTTGGCCTGTGATTTGCTACAGCCTTTTTGAAATGTAATCTGACAACACGTTTCCTTTGAGAATCTAATACTAAAAAATAAAAAAGCACTGATATATAATATTTTTTAAAGTATGTTTAGTACAGCTCTGTTTATTAACAGTGTCTCATGCCTGTAATCCCAGCACTTTGGGAGGCCGAGGTGAGTAATCACCTGAGGTCAGGAGTTTGAGACCACCCTGGCCAACATGGCAAAGCCCCTGTCTCTACTGAAAATACGAAAATTAGGTGTGGTGGCACATGCCTGTAATCCCAGCCACCTGAGAGTCTGAGGCAGGAGAATCACTTGAACTCAGGAAGCAGAGGTTGCAGTGAGCCAAGATCATGCCACTGCTTTGCAGCTTGGACGACAGAACAAGACTCCATTTCAAAAAAAAAAAAAAAATTAAAAATTATCCATGTGTCTGTCATCAGAGAGAAAGACTCCTGCACAGCCAGTTTATTTGGAAAGTGACTCCAAGATGGGATCATGGGACCAAGGAGAATGAGGGAGAGAAGACTGAAAAGCCCAAATAAAAATGGAGGTTGATCACTCCTGAAGGCAACAGCAATTGATTCTGCTACCTGAATAACTTACAGAATTGTCCACTGGTGGTCAGGAGGTGAGAGCACAGCCATTAGAGAGAAACTCTAGGAAAAAAAAGAAAAAGCAAAAAGACCCAATACACATGCCTGAGTCAAGATGCTCTCAGCTCAAGCTGGTCTACATTCAGGTGGAGCTGTCTGCTTCCAGGGTGGCTGACATCAGAGGTGGCCCAACCAGACATGTTGTGAGGCTCCTGGTAGGTGAAAGTTTGAATACATTATGGTATATCATCAGTTATACAGAAAATTATGCAGCCACTTAACAATGAGTGAGATACACATATATTGACCTAGCAAGATGTAATAATAAATGAGTAAATCAAACTATGGTACACCCTTTTTGTCATGTTTTCTTTTTTACAATTTTTTTTATTTTAATTTTCGTGTGGACATAGTAGGTATATAGATTTTTGTCATATTTTCCTTTTTAAAATTAAAAACACTGTGTGTACTCATATATCTTTATATAAATATAGAGGAATGTTTGGAAGGATATACACCAACTTGTTAATGTTTGTTTACTCAGAGATGGAAAGTGAAAGAGAAAATTATTAAATATTTCTTTATACAACTCTGCATTGTGTCAATTGTTGCCCCCAAATATTAATACATTATTTTGAGATATTTTCATTACCGTTTTAAAAAAGGTAATTACCTGAGACGTGCATTACAATTCATCCGATTTACTCTGTATCTCATAAGTACATGCAATTATTCCATGTCAGCTAAAAATAAAAAATAAAACAACAAAAAAAGTGAACCAACTTATCCCTATCTACAGCCTCATTCCCACTTGAGAGCTTTCTATGGAAAGAAGTTCATTTCATTGCTGGGCAGTCATAATCTTAACTGCTAGTAAAAACCATTCTGTTTCTGAGCCAAACTGTTTTTTATTTGTTTTATTTCAACTCTCTAGATTGTCACTGTTCAATATGACCTCCAGACACATGGACTCTCACTACTTGAAATGCAGCTAGTCCAAATTTAGATGGCTTTTATGTATAAAATACACAGCACCATACAGTTATAGACAGATTTTGAAGACTTAATATATTATATATGTATTATATAGTATATATACATAATTATACACACAAAGGTTTTGAAGACAGTAATAAAAAAGGGTATAAATATCTCATTCATAATTTTGCATATTGGCTATATGGTTGAAATAACATTTTGAATACATTGAGTTAAATAAAATATATTAAGATTCATTTCCTTTATTTCCTTCTACTTTTAATATGTGGCTGCTAGAAAGTTTAAAATTATATATGTGGCTTTTATTTTATTTCTATTGGAAAGTGCTGCTCTAGAAGAACATTATTTTTTCTTCAGAGCAACTGATTTAGTCATTACTTATCAGGTTTACACCTGCAGTTTCTTCAATCATTTATCAGCTATTATCTTGTTTCCCAGCCCAGGAAGTATCTAACACATAATAAGCACGCAATAAAAATGTGCCATTGTAAGTTGAATAGTGCTTTGGAAGCTAGGAGGTGCTTTGCAGGAAAGAGTGTCATCAGAGATGAATGCTCAGAGAGGACTTGGTGATTAAGAGGTCATTTTGTTCTTGGAAGCAACATGCTCTTCATATTAATATCTAGGACAAAAGTTAGACTGCATGAGGTTATGAAATGAGTGGGTAGTGGTTAAGCGGAGTTTGTAAACTTAAATTCTTTGTTGGGAGAGCTACAGAACGTTTCATTAAGAGGTCCGGAGAAAGTTTTTTTAATAAAGACTTAAATACAATTTTTATAAGGAGAGATACTATTTCTGAGCCACACTCCATCATTACAACCATTCATCTCTCCTTTTTCCCTCTTCATGAGCTTTTAATAGCCCAACAGTGTTCATGATGACATCAACAATATCAAGAGTTTGCCTGAAGATGGAAAATACCAAATAATTTTACACATTTTTCATGCGATATCACCTTTCATAGTGGTATGGGTGATGTACTGCCCAAGCCAGGGGGCATGATGCACTTACACAGTCCTGATTTAAGCCGGTGGATGTCAGCAATGGGTAGAGGTCAAGGAAGAGGTAAGACAAACAAACAAACAAAAAGTAACAAGTGTTGGAAGAATATAGGAAAATTGAAACCTCTTGCACCTGGTGGGAATGTAAAATGGTGCAGCTGTGGGAAAGCAAAATGCAGGTTCTTCCCAAAATTAAAATAGAATCACCATATGATCCAGCAATTCCATTTTCTGGTATTTACTCAAAGGAAATAAAATCACTACCCTAACAAGATATCTGCATGCCCATGTTCATTATAGCATTATTCACAATAGCCAAGATACGGAAGCAACCCAAATATCCATCAACAGGCAAATGAATATCGAGTCATCCATCTATGCATGAATGTATTAAAAATGTGGTATATACAAATGGAATATTATTCAACCTAAGAAAAAGAAGGAAATTCTGTCATAAATAACAATATGAATGAACTCTGAGGACATCAAGCTAAGCAAAGCAAGCCAGTCACAGAAGGACAAATACTTTATGATTCCATATATGATGCATCTAAAGTAGTCAAACTCATAGAAGCAAAAAGTAGAATGGTGGTTGCCAGGAGCTGTAGGGAGAGAGAAATGAGCAGTTGCTGTTTGATGAGTACAAAGTTTCAGTTATGCAGTATGAAAAAGTTCCAGAGCTCTGCTGTAAACATTGTGATAGTTAACAATAGTGTACTGTTTGTACACTTAAAAATTTATGAGGGTAGATATCATGTTATATGTTTTTCACCATAATAAAATAGAATATATTGGCTCCTTCATGATGCAATCTATGACTTTTTCCTGATGAAACTCATTGTTCAATGCCATTGGCATACAAGTATTCAAACTGACCATGTTGCTCAGTTTCTTGTACAAAACATAGGTTAAAAAGTAAGCTTTAAAATATGCATAATACATTTACAAACTAAAAGCTTTAAAAAATCTAAAATTTAAGAGTTTTTTTCTGGTGTCTGGAGAAGGTTGAGAATTTAGCATTTCCTTCTAATGCTAAAATTCTGTCATAGCAACAATAAAATAATTATTTTGTAGCAGCTAGAATTCGGCTTATGAGACGAGTTGCTTTTGTGGGAAAAATGTTTTGATAAGCCCACATTGGGCATGAGCTAAGCCTCACAGGCCTTGTCATTGGGTGGTGATAGAAAACTTTGTAGAAAGAGAGAAGTTGCTCTGCGTAACTGAGAAAAATGTATTGGAAGCTCCAAGGGAGAATCTGGAAGAAGATATAGAAACTAGAGAAGGGGAAAGAGTGCAAATAAAATGATGGATAGCCATGTGTGATACAATCCTTTCTAGAGCCCTCAACATCCTTAGTAAAGCCTCCAAAAAAGTTATGCAGTACGTATTACATTCTTGCAGAGTCTGGTGAGTTCAGCTGCATTTTAAAACCAAGACAGGTTTATAAAATTATTATTTCTGAAACAAACCAGACATGTTATTCCTATCTTCTGCATAAAATAGCAAATTAATGGTAAAATTATTATCTCAATGATATGGGATCATTGCTTTTATCTAAATTAATTAGAAAAAATGAAGAGGTAAATATTTGTGTCTAAACTGTATAGATTTTCTACCATAACTCAATTACAGTATATTGTTTATTTCTTCAGATTTTTGTATATGTGTATGTTTTTAAATTTACCCGAATGCTAACTTTTAGACCTTTTTATGCTTAAATGTTTTTTGATATTCAAAATGCCAAATTCATTTTTTTTTCTGGACTATCAAAAAAACTTTACTTAGCAACCACCCAGTCGTCAAGCTCAGATGCCTCCCAGGGCAGGGAGTTCAAAGTCCAGAACCTCTGAGATGCAGAGATAGGCAAAATGTAAAATAGATTGATGTTGGGAGTTTCCAGCTCACTTTTCCTCAACTCCCACTTCTAAGGTTTCTGCCCAAGGCATTTCTCAATCATCAAATGTAGCTTAATTATAAACCTTAGAGAATAAATTTACCTTATTAAACCAATTCAAGCTGAGATTTGCTGGAAATAACTGAATTCTCAAGGAGATTACCGGATGTGGGCAAGGCTAATCATAAAGAATGAATCATAAATAATTTAAGAATATCCACTACCAGGAGCAGAGAATGTGGGGAGTAAATATTGCACAGATACCACGCAGGTGACTGTCTGGTCTTCCAGTGCTTTAGTCTAATCTTGATCCTTTGGACATTCCTCGTGTTTCAGAAGTAATAAGAAAGAAAATACTCAGTTGCGAAGGGTCAGAATTCTCTGGAGTAAACAAAGATGCTTCCTCATCATCCTTTTATTTTGATCAATGGAGGAATAAACCAACCAACGGAGTTCAGCTTTCTTGGGTTTCATCAGTGGAGAGCAAACGCCTGTGTATGTCATGTATAACAAATTAGTTTGGTCCTATAGTCAGCCTGACAAGTAGGCAAAGCACCACAGGCTCACAGAATATGTGAGCTGTTCCTGGAGAACAGAGGCTATGTCTTTATAAATCCAGAAAATGCTTTACCCCAGCCATACTCAATAACATTTGCTGAACAGGTTATCTTAAGCATTATTTAGTAAAACTTTCCCCACAGAGCAGGAATGAATTTTTGCTATAACAAATAAAGATCTCCACTCAGCTAGAAGTGTCATAAAAATAACGCTTTGCTCACCATT
The DNA here is from genome assembly GCA_963574635.1 of Cheracebus regulus. Classification (NCBI taxonomy): domain Eukaryota; kingdom Metazoa; phylum Chordata; class Mammalia; order Primates; family Pitheciidae; genus Cheracebus; species Cheracebus regulus. Next base: position 49,600 of record CAUYQU010047209.1, on the reverse strand, counting down.
GTCTGGCAGAATATCTGGCAAATAATAAGACCTAAAAGCAACAACAATTTTGAATGAATGCATTTTTTAAAATATACCAGTTGTCCAGAACAATGAACCGATGGTAATGAGCTTAAATTGAATAAATGCATAAAACTATGACATGACATATTCAAAGAAGCAGATGATCAGACTAAAGAATAGACTTGGAAGACATGACAGACGTCTTCATGTATCTGACAGGCTATCTTATGCAAAGGGGTTGGACTTAATTTGTGTGGCTCCAGATGGCACAATAGAAGCAATGTGTTGAAGCTATAAGAAAATATATAGGCCGGGCGCGGTGGCTCACGCCTGTCATCCCAGGACTTTGGGAGGCCCAGGCGAGTGGATCACTAGGTCAGGAGATCGAGACCATCCTGTTCAACATGGTGAAACCCTGTCTCAAATTTAAGTACATATATATATAGAAGGTTTTCTGATGACTAGAGCTGACCAGTGGAAGACATTGCCACATTCTGTTGTGTAGTCCACCTGTTGATTCTACGTGGTAAAACATCAAACTTTTTTTTTAACTTTTAGATTATGTATGCATAATTCCAAAATATGAGTAAAAGTTCAAATTTTTGTCAAATATTATAAACTGTAATAACATTAATTGAATTTTTTATTTTCATCCAGCTGCCTTACTGTCATGCACTCTGAGACTTAATCCCCCCTCAACATTCCTGCTGATTGGATATTCCCAGTAATGAGTCTGTCACTGCCTCTCAAAGCAATCCATTCCAACTCTAAACCACCATGGCAATTTGGAAGTTTCTACCTACTGTGGTAGGCAGAATAATGGCCCCCCAAAGATTCTGTGTCTTCATCCCCAAAACCTGTGAATATGTTACCTTATATGGCAAAAGGAACTTTGCATATCTGAGTAGGTTAAGGATTTTGAGATGGGGAGATTACCCTGGATTATCTGGATGGGCCCATATAACCATAGAGTCCTTATAAGAGGGGGACAGGACCTTCAGAGTCAGAGCAATTGATGATGCTACATTGCTGCAGTGCTGACTTTGAAGGTGGAGGGAGGAGTCACAAGCCAAGAAATGCAGGCATCCTTGAGAAGCTGAGAAAGGTAAGGCAACAGATTCTCCCCTAGAGGCTTCAGAAGAAATGCAACCCTGTCAACATTTTTATTTTAGACCAGTAAGACCCATTTCAGAACTTCTGACCTCCAGAACTGTGTTGTTTTCAGCCACTAAGTTTGTGGTGATTTGTTACATCAACAAAAGGAGACTGATATATCTTCCATTGAACCAAAATGGCTCTTCCCAAAGCTTCCAATCATTGGTCTCTGGTTCATATTGAGTAAACTTAGTCCTTTCTATATAATAGCACTTCAACTGTTTGAAAACCAAAATCTTGTCCTTACTAATAAAACATTCCTTCTCCTGCTTTTGCATCCTTAATTCCTTTTTTTACTTTTAAGTTCTGGGGTATGGGTGCAGGTTTGTTACATAGGTGAACTTGTGCCATGGGAGTTTGTTGTACAGATTATTTCATTACTCAGGTATTTCATCCTCATCCTCTCCCTCCTCCCACCCTCCACCCTCCAATAGGCCCCAGTGAGTGTTGTTCCCCTCTATGTGTTCATATGTTCTCACCATTTAGCTCCCAGTTCTGAGAACATGCAGTATTTGGTTTTCTGTTCCTGTGCTAACTTGCCTTCAGCTCCATTCACATCCCTGCAAAGAACATGATCTCATTATTTTTAAGACTGCATAGTATTCTATGGTGTATATGTACCACATTTTTTTATCCAGCCTATCCATCATTTTATCCAGATGGGCATTCAGGTTGATTCCATGTCTTTGCTCTTGTGAATAGTGCTGCAATGAATGTATGTGTGCATGTGTCTTTATAATAGAATAATCTATATTCCTTTGGGTATATATCCAGCAATGGGTTTGCTGAGTCATGTGGTATTTCTGTCTTCAGGTCTTGGAGGAATTGCCACACTGTCTTCCACAATGGTTGAACTACTTTGCACTCCCACCAGGCATCCTTTATTCTTTCATCCTTTTCCTGTATGACTAGATTCCAACTTGATTCACTTTCCTATTCATTGTCTTCTGAAAAAGTCCCTTTTAGACCAGTGGCTTAGAAGAGAATCCTGTTACCCAAATGCCATCTGACCAGTACAATGGTAAAAATCTTTGTTGGCAGCAAACCTTGCTGACAAATATCACATTTAGTCCATCCTCTCATTTCCCTTTCACTTTCATTGAGCACTGATGCATAATGGACTATATACTAAGTGCCACGGCGTCTAATATTTTGGGTTAAACACAAGTCGTTCTTACATTAGTAGAAAAGTTCTCTGAAGTTTCCCACGGTATAGTCATAGAAACAAATTCAACTAATAAAATGAGTTTACAATTACTCACCTACAATTACTTACACTTTCTCTTCTTGAGAAATTAAAAACACTGTTTTGGTTTCTGATTATTTGTACCTGAGACCAATTTTTGCTCTTTTTCTTTGTCATTCTCTCTGGGAAAATTGTAAGATCTGCTTTTCATTCCCAGTGCTCAGAAATTTCACAATAAGATTTGGTATATGTTTTTTATTTTCTGTTTTGATAATAGGCACTAGGCAAAACATTTAATGAAATTTTCTTTTCTTTATAATTTTCTTTCTTTTGTTGCATGTTTTCTATGTGATCTTCATCCACTTGGACTGCTTGACTATTTTCCTCTTTTGTCCCTTGCTTTCCATCTTCTGATTTTGGTCTATTTGTCTAGTTGATTTTGTGGTTATTTTTATGTCTTTTAAGTGTACTATATAGGCTTGCTAGGCGCGCCATAACAAAATACCACAGAGTGGCTACTTTTAAAAAGAGAAATTTACATCCTCAGAGTCTTGGAGGCTAGATGTCCAAGAGCATGGTGCTGGACAGTTGGTCTCCTCTGAGTTCTCTCTTCTCCACTTGCAGGCAGACCCTCTCCTGTGGCCTCTTCATGGTCATCCCTCTGTGAGGGACAAACTTGGTGTCTCTCTCTGAGTCCTAATTGCCTCTTTCTGAATGGATACCAGTTATATTGGAGTAGGACTTACCTTAAGAGCCATATTTTAACTTACATACCTCTTTAAAGCCCTATCCCCAAATGCAGTCACATTCCCAAGTACTGGGGATTAAGACTTCAGTATAGGAATTTGAGGGGGACACAATCCAGTCTGTAACATTTACTCCACAACTGTATCAATGTTTTGGTTTAATTTTTAATTTCTGCTGTCATCATGTTTATATTTGATGGTGTTTTTTATTCTCTTAACATTCATTTTGATAGTATTCTGTTCATGTCCATGGATTCATTATCTTCTCTTATCTGAGAATCTTCGTTTGGTCTTTTTTTTCCCTACATTGTCTTTGCTTCCTCTGCGTTCACTTCGTGGTAAAGTGTTTTCTCAAATACCTAGACGTCTTTGGCTGTTCATTCATATAGAGTGACTTATTTAAGACACTGAAAACCTGATTAGAAGTTCTGTGAAAATATGTAAGACTAGACAGTGAACTTCAATGTAGGATGGTCAGGCTATAAACCGGCTCATTTTGTTGGATCAAGGGAGAGGAGCACATTACGATGAGTGATGAGCAGTGGGTTGTGACCATGGAGCACAAGGGTGAAGTCATAGGAGATTTGCTTATAATGGTCCCACATATGATGCGGACCCTCAAGTCTCAACAAATTCCTCATGAAGAAAGGTTCAACAGCAATGGTGTGGGATTGCTTCCTCACATGGTTCAAGAATATTAGGAGCTTCAAGCTAGCATAAAAATACTCACAGCCCAGAAAGAAAGTAGGAGGGGGAAGACTTGACTAGGCAGGAACATAGAGTGGGCTTCCCGATGTAGCAACCACGGGGCAGGCAGCATCATACTACAAGCTTTTTGTCCCACCCCACGCAAGCCATCATGTGTGCATCACCGCCACGTTGGCACTACTCTCTGCTACTCTCGTGCAGTGGCAACAAGGGGAGATGGAGGAAAGAGTTTTTTCTGCATTGCAATTAGGTATTTTTATCATCAGAGGAAAAAGGAATAATTCCGTTCTTAAGAGACCATCCCAAGTGAAGTCTAGTCCAAATAACTTGCACTCAGTTTTAATAATATTTTGTATGCGTTAAAAAAAAATTCCACTTGACTGTTTAACGTGTTTTGTAAACTTTGAAGGACTCTAAACCCTTATCAGAGCTGTTGCAGGAAGACGCCCAGATCAACAAGCCCTCGAGCAAAAGACAGCTCTATTTCCTTGAAACCTCTTTACTTTTTCCTGCCACGCAGTGAAAAAATGGTCTGAAGTATCATCTGACAAAGCAGAGTTGCCAAAATCCACCAAGGAAAAAATGAGTAAAGCAATGACTACCTTCAAGAGCATTCTCGTGAAGCCTGTCTGTCTGGGGAAGCAGAGGAGGAATACTGTGCTCATCCTAGCCAAATACTTTCTTCAGCCATTTCCCATCCCTTCACTTCTCAGGTTTCTCAACCTGGAATTCCTTTAGGAAAAAACGTATCATTGGTTTTGTGATTTGAAATGTAGCTGAAAATGTCCATACCCAGAAATTACAAATCACATTTATTTTACATCATATAAAAACGTGTCTGAAGATCCCTTCATGAGTGGGAGGAAAGGAAAAGTTTGTCTTCTTTGCATTTTATTTTATTTTGAAAAAAATTATCCAAGAGGCAGGGAAATGGGTGGAGAGGAGGAAGCTGAGAGCACTGAAAGTGTCCTGCTCTTCAAATTTCAGCCAGTTCACCGTTCTGCTTGGGGCTCAGCCCAGGAAAAGGGGGTTTGTGCTCAGGCAGGTATGGAGGAGTCTGACAAACAACCACTGCGTTCCTCAGAATCAGGAAACCAAAAAAGCAAAGATGACAGATGTTTTTACAGACTATACTTCTGCTTCATTCTTTTTAATGCATTGTAATTAAGTAACATCTATTGAGCGGCAGTGAGGAGTTGGTGTGTAAAATAAAGTTTTAATCTTTATAAGTTAAACAGTTCACCTGCCTTATGATGTTTTTGAAAATACAGACTATGAGATTTCAAAGAACATTTTGAATTAAGACATGCATTTTTTGTGTTTTTGTTTTGTCTGTTTCTGCTAACAAGAGCTTTGCAAAGAGCTTACTTCATTCAAAAGCAAGTTTAAGAGAATATGGCCCCACTGAGGGGGGAAAAAAGCCGTTTTCAAAGATAGAGGCTCTGAGAGCTTGCCTCAATTCCTGAAATGTCCATTGGAAATCATTCTTCAGAATTAAGAGACTGAAAGTATTATTAGGAGGCATGTATGTTATGCGGGAGACCTGTGGTCCTATTCTATCTCTGGCACTTAAAGCTTCATGACCTTTATCCAACTTAACAACACTCTTGGTGTTTCAGTCTCTCCTCATTTGTAAAGAGGGATAGTAATACTTCCCAAATTGTTGTGTGGGTTAAATGGATAATGTATGAAAAGCGCCATGCCAGGCACTCCATAAACTTTACCTATCATTATTATTTATTAGACCACTGACCTCTAGGAACATGACAATCTGATATTGGATCTGGGAAAGGAAAGGCTTAGCAACTGGGATTTTGAAGGCCAGTCCTGATGAAGTTCCCTGTGAAGAGCTCTAAGCAAACAGACATCAGCTTGAGACCACTAATGAAGAAAAATGGATCCTAGAGACCCACTCATATCGTTGCCCAAAGCTGTCCCTACTATCGTTCATTTGCCTAAATGCCCAGCATAATATTTTAGAAATATGCCAAATACTCTTCTTAAATATTTTTGATAGGCTAGGGCCTAATATAGACTGTGAAGAGAGGGTGGGGGGAATCCAATCAACTTTTTGAATCCTACTTCTCCTTAAATTGTTCCTGACCATGGGCATGTGAAGAATGCTCCTTCAAAACAAATTGGAATCCTAAGAACCATTTTCAGACTCAGAGAAATCTCAGTGGTCTTCTATCCATCTCTCACTGAGACTAGACAATACTGTCAAAACTGACAGATTGCCCTTGGAGTCCAACTCACCGGCACGTTCATGAGGACCAGCAAATCTGTATCATCAACATACATAGAGGAAAGAAGACAAGTTACAGCCACTCAAGCTCAAGCTTGGTACTTAGAGGAGAGCAAAGAAAAGAGATATTGAAGAATTTCAACAGCAAGTGATTTTAAAGCAGGGTGGCTGGCAAGGGGTACAGAACTCTGAAAACTTACATTAAAGATTTGGAATTTCAATTTTTACTATTCAGACAAATCAACTTTAGAGGCACAAATTCCCAAAAAACTCAGAATCATTCATGACAACCTTCAGATTCTGTTCATCCAATCTAGTCACTGATTACATTTGTTTATTCTTTCATCAAGTCTCTAGAATCTGCCCCATTCTTTCCATGACGACTGCCCAAATCCAGGTCCCCACCTCCCCCACCCTTCCTTAAAATCTCCCCCTACTCTCTCACATCCAAAGTTATCATAATCATTTCATAATGAATGCAAATTAAACCATAATGAGATACCCCAGCCAGAATCGCCATTATTAAAAAGTCAAAAAACAATAGATGCTGGTGTGGATGTGATGAAAAGTGAACACTCACACACTGTTCATGGGAACGTAAATTAGTACACCCTGTATGGAAAATAGTATGGAAATTTCTTAAAGAACTAAAAGTAGATCTACCATTCGATCCAGCAACCTCACTACTGAGGTATCTATCCAAAGGAAAAGCCATTATGTAAAAAAGACACCTGCATACATATGTTTATCACAGCATAATGCACAATTGCAAAGATGTCGAATCAACCTCAGTGCCCATCAACCAATGAGTGGATAAAGAAAACGTGGTATATACATGAAATACTACTCAGCCATAAAAAATAATCAAATAATGTTTTCTGCAGCAACTTGGATGGAACAGGAGACCGTTATCCTAAGAGAAGCAACTCAGGAACAGAAAACCAAATACCACATGTTCGCATTTCTAAGTGGGAGCTAAGCTATGGATATGCGAAGGCATACAGAGTAGTATGATGAACCTTGGAGTCTTAGAAGTGGGGAGAGTGGGAGGTGGGGTGAGGGATAAAAAACCACCTACTGGATACAATGGACACCACTGAGGTGACAGGTACACTAAAATCCCAGACTTCACCACTATACAATTCATCCATATAGGCAAAACCACTGTGCCCCTAAAATTTTTTTAAAACACTTAATTATTTCATGTTTTTTTTTCTAGTCTTCCTCCTCCTCTTTAGAGGAAAAGTTTTCTTAAAAAAAAAAGGTCTCTAAAAGTCCTTCTATGTGAGAAACTATAGCAGGATTCTCAACTAGAACACAAGAAATATTCACCTTAGAACATCTGGAAGACTACTGAGGTGGCCCTAAGGGGACTGGGAAGAGGGAACTTGACTGGCATAAGGAATTGAAAAAACTCCTGTAAAATAACTTATCCTAAGAGAAGAAAGGCGTTCACATAAAAGCTTGGCCTCCTAATAAACCTTCAGTGTTAGGAGGGAGAGCAGATTTTTGGTGTGATACACGTCAGTAAAATTTTCCTCTGGCCCAGTCCCTAGTAACTCATAATTAGGCCCCCAAGAAGAAAGTGGCTGAAAATACAAACAAAAAGAATTAATGTTAATATAAAGACAGAAAATAGATTCTCGACACATCAGGCAAGGAAACAAAGTGGTTTTGGTGCCCTGTGGATTGGTCCAGAGGATGGCGCTGGCTCTATAAAACATCTAGCCTTCATGGCAGGACGTGGACGCTGGCAGTGGCAGCAGGGAATTTCCCAGTATCTTCCCGAAGTCATCAAAAGGTTCTTGGCAGCTTTGCATCGGCCTTCCCAGGATCAGTAATCCCAGTCCCAGCAAAGGGTCATGAACAGCCAAGGCAAAGATGAACCAGGCCAGCTCTGTGTGTAAGTGGAGAGAGCTGTGCTCATCAGCACGTGTGAGACAATCCTGGGCACTCTACAAATCTGGGAGAATTTCTTTGAAAGGAATTTATCAGGCCCCATGTAAGAGGCTAGGGACATTTATGCCGCTGTCGTGGTCCCCTTTTTACCTTCAGGTTGGGATGGTCTTGGCAAATTTGGTGTTTTAATCATAAAACAGTTCACCAGGGAAGAGAAATTAATATTTGTTAATGCCTGCAATGTGTTAAGTACTATGACAGATACATGCACATATATCTCCTTTAATCTTTAAAATAACTATAAACCAGGTGTTTTTCCCCTTGTTTTAATTAAAGATAAAGAAACAGATTCAGGCTGGTTAAACCTGTTCAAAAATCACGTAGCCAGCCAGGATTGCGCCTGTTTACCTAAATTTATGGTCTTTGTTTTTATGAATACACTTACATTTGTTTAGGAAAAGCATCTTCCTCAATGACTGCTACCAAATGGACAACATCAGAACATGATTGATCACCACCATTCTGCATTAAGTGTTATGTCCTGAATATGCTCTGTTAGTATCACAACAGATCACTAAATATAAACAAACCAAATTTGGGGACCCATTATGTTATTTCTACAAAACATTTCATCTGCAGGAAAGAAAGCAGAGCAAAAGAGAACAGTTGGCAGGTCCCAGTCCCAGTGACAGCTGTGAAGTGTCTTATCCACACCATCGGTGAAATTGTAGAATTGTATTATAACGAGTAAGAATGAAATGAACTTGGCCTTGTGGTTATGCAAGCTTCTTGTTACTGTTCTGCATCTGAGATTCTTGTGTCCGCTGGAAACACAATCTGTTCCATTGCATTAAGCATTCTTTGACCTTAGGGAAATAAATCCTGTTGGAGACAAGTCTATATTTGAGAAATCCCAGGCTCCACCCACTAAAATCTATGCTGCACTGATGTGGGAACACTCCTAGAGTCAACATAATTTTGTTTATTTGTGTAAAGTGTGCATAGAAAGAAAGCCAGTGGGTGTTTTAGTGGAGGAAATAAAGAGAAAATGAAGAAGTTGAAGAAAGAGATGTTGGTCCCTGAGAGATGTCTCAGAGACATCTCCAACTTGTCTTAGTCTAAGCTAAACTCCTCCTCTTGTCCGCCAGATCTTGCTCCTCTTCCTGGGTGTACTGTCTCAGTAAATGGCTCCAGCATTCACCCAGTTATCCAGTCCTGAAACCAAACAATGCAAGTAGCTTCTCTCTCCCTTTACGCTCACATCTAGTCATTCACAGAGTCCTCGTTTCTGCCTTCTAGTTATTTCTCAATCCCTCCCTTTGACTTCATTTCCATTTACACTACCTGAATTAAAGTCACTGTTGTGTCTTTACTGATTCACAGAAAAATTTTCCAACTGGTGTCTTTCCAACCTGTATTTGTCCCCATTAAACCATTCTCCAAAATACATCAAGGAGAATATCCTTATTTGCATTTTCATTGGGATAAAATACACATAACATAAAAGTAACATCTTAACCATTTTTAAGTGTGTGTTTCAGTCTATGGCCATACCACCCTGAACGCGCCCAATCTTTTCAGATCTCAGAACTGTGCATTTCAGTAGCATTAAGTACATACGCATTGTTCTGTCAAAACTGCCAGCCACCCACAGAACTCTTCATCTTGCAAAACTGAAATGCTGTACTCATTAACAAAAACTCTCATTCGTTCTTTCCTCCCCCTCACTCAACTCCTGCAAACCATCAATCTATGTTCTGTCTCCATTAGTTTGACTACTCTAGAAACCTCACATAAATGGACAGTATCTGTCCTTCTTGTGACTGGCCTATCTTACTTAGCATAATGTCCTCACGCTTCATCCATGTTGTAGCATGTATCAGAATTTCTATCCTTTTTAAAGGCTGAATAATACTCCATTGTATGCATATATCAGACTTTCTTTATCCATTAATCCATTTATGGATATTTAGGTTGCTCTCATTTTTGGTTTTGATTTGCATTTCCCTAAGGATTGGTGACGTTGACTATCTTTTCATGTGTTCCATCAGCTATTTGTCTATCTTCTTTGGTGAAATCTCTATGCAAGTCCTGTGCTCGTGTTTTAAATTGGGTGTTTGTGGGTTTTTCTCATGTTAAAAGTCGTATATCACGTTTGTCTTCCACCGTGATTTTTTATTTCTAAATATAGTTTTATCCGATTTTTTATTAGTTAAGACCATATTTAAAATGCATAAAAGTACATTGTTCCTTTTATCAACATTAAATGTCAACCTGTTTCTTTTAATGCATTTTGCCCTGAATTTTATTACTTGTCATTCTAATATTGCTATACCAGATACGTGTTGCTGTTAGTAATTGCCTGGCATATCTTTCTTCTTCCTTGGATTTTCAGACTCTCAGGGATTTTCCAAAGTGAGTCTTTTCACCAGAATATAGCTAGATTTTTTTAAATCTTTTTGAAAAGATCTCATAAAACAAATATCTTATTTAAAAACTTGATGGCAAGGATAGAGCTATGACAAGGAAAGAAGGTCTCTATTCTCACAGGGGCAATCAGCCTGTCCACATTTACTGTGATCACTGTCACATGTATGCTTCTTTCTAATATTTTGTATTTCTCCTTACTATGCTTTCTCTTTGTTTCTGTTCTTTCTCTTTTGATAAATTCTGTTATATTAATCTAGCTCACTTTATTTTATTTATTTTTGTTGAACATCTTGAAAAGTACAGTTATATACTTAATGTAATTTTAGTCCCAGCTTGTTTCTAAATTCATCTTTCTCCTATTGTTTTTAAATCAATAAATAATTCACCAATGTATTTTAACAACTTCTTTGCTTATTATTATTTCTTGCTGGGATACATACTTTAGAAGTTCTTTCATCAAGGGTGTATGTGTGATAAATTCCAGTTATTCTTATAATCGGAAATGATCTTTTTTATTATTATTATTTTTGAAACAGAGTCTTGCTCTGTTGCCCAGGCTGGAGTGCAGTGGCTTGATCTCAGCTCACTGGAACCTACACCTCCCAGGTTCAAGCAATTCTCCTGCCTCAGCCTCCCAAGTAGCTGGAATTATAAGCATGCACCACCATGCCCAGCTAATTTTTGTATTTTTAGTAGAGATGGGGTTTCACCGTGTTGGCCAGGCTGGTCTCAAACTGACCTCATGATCCACCCACCTCAGCCTCCCAAAGTGCTGGGATTACAGGTGTGAGCCACCATGCTCAGCCAAAGATCTTTAACTTTAATTTCTAATGCATAATTTAGAATAATAAATATTTATGTATTAAAGGATGTTATTCTCTGAGTTTTTTAGATATTTCCCTGTTGTTTTATGGCATCTAATATTGTTAATAAAAAATATGTCATTATTTTAATGTTTATTCTGTTACTCTGTATCGGGGTCCCCAACCCCCAGACACCCTACAGGGCACAGACCCATAGGAACCAGGGCACACAGCATGAGGCGAGTAGCAGGCGAACCAGCAAAGCCTCATCTGTATTTACAGCTGCTCCCCAATGCTTACATTATCACCTGAGCTCTGCCTCCTGTCAGATCAGGGGAGGCATTAGATTCTCAGAGGAGCACAAACCCAGCTGTGAACCGTATATGTGAGTGACTCAAGTTGCACACTCTTTATGAGAATCTAACGCCTAATGATCTGTCACTGCCTCCCATCAACCCTAGATGGGACCGTCTAGTTGCAGGAAAACAAGCTCAAGGCTCCCACTGATTCTGCATTATAGTGAGTTGTATAATCATTTAATTATATATGACAATGTAATAATAATAGAAGGAAAGCACAATAAACGTTCATGCACTTGAACCATCCCAAAACCACCCCCTCCCCCATCCATGGAAAAACTGTTTTCCACAAAACCCATCCCTGGGGCCGAAACGGTTGGGGACTGCTTCTCCATATCATATCTCTGACAGAATTTAGGGTGCTCTCATTATATCTAATGTTCCAAAGTTTTAAGCATAATATCTATATGCAGATTGTTTTTGCCTCTTTATTCCTTCGTGGGATTTTTTTCAACTCAAGGAGTCATATCTCTATTTCCTTTCGCAAAATCCTCATTCATATATTAGCCATTCAAAATCCTCTCCTATGTGTTTTCTTAAATGTGTACAGAATCTTCTGAATCCACTCTCATGATCTCTTAACCTTCCTTGGCTATTTCTCTTCTCTACTTCTTCATGCTGCATTCTGAGACACTTCTTTAGGTTGATCTTCAAGTTTGGTAAATTTGTTCTCCAGCTTATTTTACAGCTGCCATTTCCTAGTTTGTTTCTTGGGTAATCGTATATCTAGTTTAAAGTCCTTTCTTAATTCCTGCATTAGCTGTAACTGCTCAAGTATCAGTTATCCCATTTATGGTGTCTGTTGTGCATCTTTAATGATATTGCTCTTCCTCAAATAACTTTCTAATTCTCACGCACTCATCTTTCACAGGTGTCTCCTACAGGCATTCTGGGTTGTGGCAGTCTCCTGACAGGTGTTCCTGCAGTGTCCTCATCCCCAGCTCTATATCAGGGACAGCTCCAGACCAGGCTTAGACCAGGTATACAAAGGATTGCTCATTTCCGTGTAGCAGAGAAACTCTGGACTCTGCTGAGAAGAGGTAGTCCTTCTCGGTCCTCAGCCGTGGGCAGATAGAATAGCGCCAGCCCTGCTCCCCAATGTTAAAAGGCTCCAGTTCCACAATCCAAGTCCCCTAGAAGCCCAGTGGATGTAGGCCCTGTTACTATCATGGACTCCTGTCTACTTCCACTCCCCTCACTTTTTGGCAAGCTTCTGGATTTCTGATTTTTATTTTCCTTTTCTCATTTTCAAGCATGAGATATATTTAGTAACACAATTTTAATATAGGGATATCAACACTGTATGATAGAGTGGAAGGGGAGATTTCTGCCAGTGTTCAATTTGCCATCTTCAAGTAAATGCAATGACCAGTCCAAGCACAAATCTGGCTGCTCTTTTCAGCATGAATCCCATCACTCTGCATGCTTTTGGGTAAGTCAAAAGATGTATTATGGCTTCAAAGATTATATGATCTGGCTTCTGCCAACCCCTTCTGACTCATCTCTCACTGTTTGCTCACTTACAGTCTAACACACAGTCATGAATTTCATCTCCAGACTATGTGCTGTTCCCTCTGCATGGAACACGTTTCTCCACTCGTTTTGCCTTTATCTTTTAGGTCTCAACAAACCTAGGAGTCAATTCCTTCAGGAAGTTCTGTATGACTAACAAAAATCAGACTAGGTGCTCCTCTGAAAAGTAGCCTTAGCTCCCCTTGTACTTACTCCACTACGGCCCTTACCACTCTGTCCTTGATATCCATGGTTGCATGACCGTTACCCACTCTGGAATGGGCACTCCATGAGGGCTGGGGCCATTCATGCCTCAATGGCCAGCACAGTGACTGGCTCCTGCTAGGAACTCAGTGTGTTTTAATGAATGAAACCTGCATGCAGCCAAGAAAGAAAGTTGGGGAGAGTGCTAGGAAAGACATTAGGAAGAACTAAGGGAAAAAAGATCCGGAGAGTCAAGAGGGTCTCAGACTACAGCCTTTCTTAATGAAAAGTCATCTTGTCTGATTGAGAGACTTGGAGATCCATCTGCCATTGTTTTAGCCCGACTCTCTCTCCTACTCACTTTCAGTTTTCAAAGAATTCATTTCTTTTTCACTGGACTTCCCAACTGTATCATTTTGCTAGGGCTGCCATAACAAAGTACCACAACAGAAATTTTTTGCCTTGCAGTTTTGAAGGCTAGAAGTCCAAGATCAAGGTGTCAGCTGCTGGGCTGGTTCTCAGGGCTGTGAAGGGTCATTAATTCTGTGCCTCTTTCCTAGCCTCTGGTGGTCTCAGACACTCACTGGCTGTAGATGATGTTCTCTCTGTTTCCCCACACTGCTTTTTCTGTGTGTGTCTCTGCCTCTTCAGATGGCATTCCGTCCATAAGGACGCTAGTCATATTGGAGCAGAGGGATTGGTCTCTACCGATATTGCTTTTAATTGCCTCATGCTAAGAGTGTCTAAGGACGTAAAGTACAAAGTGTTTTATTGCTGAAATTACCTTCAACAGAAATAATGTTGATGACACATGAGTCATTTCAATATACTTGCTTCCTACCCAAGTTGCTCTCGCAAGGGTAACAGTGGAAATATAAAAACCCTGGTGATATATTCTATTACCACTCTAGTGAGAAATCTGGATAAACTGGGTTTGGCTTGTATGAATGCTAAAGAAAGAATGACTTTTAAGTACAGTTTCCTTCACAAATAACTAGCATCTAAGTATTTATGCCAGTATCTATTCTCTAGAAACCGGTTTTGTCAAATAAACAGAAACAATTACTTTCAACTGTCACATTCTGAATTCAATTACAGTGCCCTTGATTTTGAAGTCAGTAATGTACTGGCTTGCTGATCTGGGCAGTGTGCATTCCAGCTACAGTTATTCCACAGCTTTGCCAACCAACATGAACACTTCATTTGACTATTAGTGTTTTTCAGCAATAATGGAGATACAAATCTACCCCAGGCAGGTGACTTTTTGCTTAACTGCTAATGGAGTAGAGTATTATGCTGATAGTCAAAAAAATAATTATCATTCAAGATCCAAAGGTAAACCTGGAAGAGACTGGTTGGGTTCAAGAATAATCTAAAATTTTAGATCAGGATCCAGATAAATTGAAAGTAACACATCACCTCCCTTTTTTCCCCTTCTTGGCCTGCCCCAGAGTTAATCTAATCTCCCCAGCATGTGACTCCTGAGTATATGCCATAAGCCCAGACGTGACTTTCCCTCTCAGCCTTCACCAAGAGGACCAACTCCTACCAAGATCTCTAACCTCCCCTTTCAAAGTCACATCACAGGAAAGATTAGAAAGCTGTATTCACGTTGAGATGTAATAAAGTACTGATAAGTTAAATACATTATAAAAGAGACTCAAGCCTAGGTCAAAGAAATGGAGAAATCCTTTCTGGAATTTTAAGTCAAAGAGGGGGTTGTTTGAAGAGTTGAAATTCCCAAGAATCCTAAAAGTCATCCACTTTTTCTACATGTTAGGTTAAAACTTACCTATTTTCAAGAGGATTTGCCCCCTCTGCTTCAGCTATATGGTCGTACAGTAATTACCTGAAGCACCAGTTTCATCTCTCCTCACACAAAGAGAAGCTCAACTCCATTGATAGATTTTTATCAGTACTATAATCGTGGCCCATGAAACATAAAATATAAAACATCTGAGAGGGACTCCCACAAAAAGGAAAATGTCACAAAGAGGAACGAGGAGAGCAGAATTCAAATAACTCTAATCACATGGAAAAAAAATTAGCTGCAGCCTGGACAGGGGGTACCCAATTTGATTTACCTGAGTCAAGTCATTTCAAAAAGGTTGAAGAGATGACCAGATATTACTCCTGATGGGGACTCCACTACTTAGGAAGTTGTCCTGCTGTAATCTCCCTCACACACACACACACACACACACACACACACACACACACACACACCACATTCAAGTTTGCCTCTGGATTAAACATTCAATTTACAGAAAAAACATATTAAATGACACCATATCACCATGGAAATCAATTCAGCACAATCTATACTGGGAAACTCCATAGAACAAATGACCCACTTTATTCAACAAATAAATGCCAAGAAAAAAACAAGAAATGAAGAAGCAAACTGATAGGTTAAAAGAGACTTAAGAAGAATATCAACCAATCACAAAAATCTTATTTAAATACACACTTAGACAAACTAAGAAATAATGATTCATATACAAGACAATTTGAAATCTGAACACTGCCTAAATATTCTATGATATTAAAAATTATTATTGATTTTGGGTGAGATAAAGGCATCATGAGTCTTTTTAGTTTTAAGGCCTTACCTCCTTCTAAAGACATGTGAATTACCTAAATGGACAGTAAAATGACATAGTGTCTGGGATTTGCTTCTAAATATTAAACAGGGTAGAAGAAAATGGGTGGAAGTACAGATTTTTAAAAAAGATTGGTTACGAAGTAATAGTTATACAATCTAGTTAATGAGTCTATTCTGCTCATTATGCCTTTCTGACTCCTTTTGTATTTGTTTAAAATTTTCCAGTAAAAGGAGGTTAAAATATTGAAAGTGTTTACAATGAAAGTTTGGAGAAGAAAAAGAAACTTAAGATAGATACAGGCCACACATGATGCACTTGATTGCAAAACCAAATGCCAGTTAAAAATTTAGGGTGTTGATACGGCAGATACTGCCTGATTCAGTAATAAGTGAAGATTTTAAGAAAACGATGAGTGTGAAGCCAGTAATGGTGGTGGACCCCCCGGGGGGGGGGGTGTTCGACAGTGGAATCTGTTCCCCATGACTCTCTCGGTCACTTTAATAAAATCACTAAACCCATGAAGTGTTTGGGTACAAGGGAATTTTTACAAGAATTGACAGAAATTTTGAATTTCCTGGCATTGAACATGAGTGAGGTAGCACATCAAAAGGTAGAAATATGAAGGCAGGGAGGAGCCAAAGGAAATTTCTCCCCAGAGTTAGCAAATGTTTCCAGAAAGTGTCTGATTCTATCAAGGCCAAGATACTTGACTTCAGATTAGGTTTAATCACACTATTGGGAAGCAGGAGATCTGTAGTGTCACAGCCTCCCAAAACGGGTGTGTGGGTGTGTATATAAAACATGTACGTGAGGCAGCACCTGCATACAGTTCCAGCTACTGAGGAGGCTGAGGCAAGAAGATTGCTTGAGCCCAGGAGTTCGAATCCAGTCGGCATCATAGCAAGATCCCCATCTCAATAAAAACCACGTGCATACATCCACTTTGTATGAAAGAGGAATCATTCTACATATGTTGCTTTGCTTTCTGTCTTCTTTGCCACTTTTTGTGTCAGAAAGCAAAGGTGTGTATGAATAAATAGTGCATGGTATGCTCAAACAATGAAGTATTTACAGGTATACATATCAATAAGGATAAATGTTAAAAACATGGATGGGTGGATGGGGGGCTCCCTGCCCAGGGCAGCTGGATGCCGAGGAGGAACACCCAGGCTGAAGGCAGCTCAGAAGCACCGGGGGTGTGTTTGGTGAAGGTGAGGAGGATGGGGCAGGCCATGCGGCCAGAAACAAAGGCAAGGCAGGGTAGAGGATATGGTGCAGAAAAGGAGGCATCTCTGCGGAGGCGCGGTTCAGCTGAGACCTGAGTGGAGAGTGCCACGCAGAGGAAACAGCAGGGGCCAAGGCACACAGGCACACTGAAAGGGACAGGTGAGGTGAGCAAGGCAGCTTATAGGCCGAGGCTAGGGAGGTGGGGGACATGGAGGACGGGTGGGCTACAGTGCTCAGGCTTCATCCCAGTGGCTGCAAAGGGTCCAGGTAGAAAGGCACTGTCAGAACCTTCTGGCAAAGGCAGGGAGAGGGCGGAGTGGGTGCAGAGGCCGTAGCCCAGGCAGGAGGCTGCTGCAGTAAAACCCAGCATGGAGAAGAAGGCCTTGCAGGCTTTTCTCACCTCTGTCTCAGGTGTCCCCGCCGTGCAGTCGGGGCCCTGTGATTATATGTGGAAGAACAAAGGTATTCTCAGTCTGAGATGGTTTCTGAACAGGATGATAGAGGTGAGGAAGAGAGAAGAGAACAGTTCCAAGACAATGTTGAATAAAGGAAGCAACGTGACTTGGAAATAGATAAGACGTCAGGCTTGGAAGGACAGGAAAGTGTCCAGGATGAGGCGTGGTGATCCAGGATGGATGGTGCAGACCTGATGTGCAAGTCATTGCTTTTTTATGTATGTGTGTGATTTTTCCAGCCAGTGGACAATGACTCCCTTCACTTGCCCGGTCCCTCTGGCCCTGTCCAGGGGTGTCAAGTGTGCCCTACTTGACAGCCCTGGGTCAGCCAGAGGGATTGATATTCTGGGATAAAGGGTATCTGAGGGGTGGAGGGAAAAAAGACAGCCCAGGAAGAGGAGGCTGCCTCTTGAGTCGAGTCCCCTCCAGCGAGGCACCCACATGTTCCTGCAGATGGAGATTGGCCACCCAAGCACTCGGGGTTGGGGTACTCTGTTTTAGATTAAGGTTTGATGTGGGGAAATTTAGAAGTTAAATTCCCTGCATTATTTCCACATCTCCTGCTGTGGCCAAACAGGAAGGAATTAAGTGGAACAGGAGGGAAGCCCCAGTGTCCCTGCGGCAGGGAAGAGAACCCAGAGTTTTGGGTTAAGGGAGGGATGGAGTGGACTTGGTGGCAAGCAAGTAGCATTATGGAGGCCTCTGAAGAGGCAGTAGGAGTGCCTCGGAGCCCAGTCATCACAAAGGATGCCGCTCATCGCAGGAGCAATCATCAACATGCTCGCGAAGGGCCCGGAACCCAGGGCCTGTGCCCTCCCCTTAGCCCAGTGACGCTGCCATGACAAGAGCAGTCTAGGGGACAGAAAACCAGCTGGGCTGACAGCACCCCCACACACACATGTTTTCTTAATGCTCTCAAAATTTAATATGGCATGCATATTAAACTTTCACACACACACACACACATATATATATATATATATATTTTTTTTTTTTTGAGACAGAGTCTTGCTCTGTCACCAGGCTGGAGTACAATGGTGCAATCTCCACTCACTGCAACCTCCGCCTCCTGGGTTCAAGCAATTCTCCTGCCTCAGCCTCCCGAGTAGCTGGGACCACTGGCGCATACCACCACACCCAGCTAATTTTTGTATTTTTAATAGAGACAGGGTTTCACCACGTTGGTCAGGATGGTCTCGATTTCTTGACCTTGTGATCTGCCCACCTTGGCCTCCCAAAGTGCTGGGATTACAGGCGTGAGCCACCGCACCCGGCCAACACATTATATTAAAAGTAAAAACTATTTAGACCAAAAAAATGGATGAATTTCAAAAAGTCTCAGAATACATTAAAATCTGATTTCTTTTTTAAAGAAAATCCAGTATGGAAATATCATTTCTAACAATATAAAGAAAAAGAAGACATAAAAGCAAAATTCAAAGTAGTGATTACCTCTTAAGGGAAACAAATCAAATGTAATTGTAGTAAGACATAAAAGTTTGGTTAATGTTCTGTTTCTCGAGGTGAGTAGTAGTAACATTGGAATTTCTTTTTAAACATGATATATATGTTATTTTCACCCTTCTATGCATATTTTTGCACACATTTCAGAAGTAAAAATATATGAGAAGATAGATATACACCAAGGGTTGAAAAAGTTGGCCAAAATCTAGATACTGTGGTGGTCTAGATGGTATTTTTAAAATTTGGACTACAGGCCCCACATTTTTAAATGTGGAAAGATTATGTAAAAGGCCTTATCTTGAAAACTGAAGAGTGAAGGGCAACACACTGAGCTGAAAGAGCACAGCCTGTGGGGTTGGAGTTCTCATAATGGCCCACCACTTCCTAGTCTTTCTTAAATCTGGACCCCAGAGGCATTCAATTTTCTAACTCCTAATACCACGTTCAGTGACCATGCCATAAAGCAATTCTATCACAAGCCATCGAATCATAAAACCGGTGTAAAATTTTACAGTTACTTTCTTCCTTGGAAATACCTTAAGAAGTATAATACGTGGGTCAAAGGATATTTCCATTTAAAACTTAAACAAGTATTGCCTTCAAATAAGTTGTACCAATTGAAATTCTCACAAACATGTATGAGAACACCTATAGTCTTTAACTATAGCCAACAATGACTATGAATAATTAATATTTCCCACTCTAAAACATAAAAACTGTAGCTAATTGCTTTTTGTTTTTTTTTGAGACTGAGTGTCGCTCTGTCACCAGGCTGGAGTGCAATGGTGCAATCTCCGCTCACTGCAATCTCCGCCTCCCAGGTTCAAGCGATTCTCCTGCCTCAGCCTCCTGAGTAGCTGGGATTACAGGCACACGCCACCACGCCCAGCTAATTTTTGTATTTTTAGTAGAGACGGGGTTTCACCATGTTGGTCAGGCTGGTCTTGATCTCTTGACCTCATGATCTGTCCACCTCAGCCTCCCAAAGTGGTGGGATTACAGGCATGAGCCACTGTGCCAGGCCACTAATTGCTCTTTGAATCTCTATTTATTTAACCACAAATAAGGTTTGCATTTTTCTATGTCTATGGCCATTTCTAAAGTAAATTTATGTGTCTATTAATATTCTGGACCTTTTCCCATTATTTTCTTTGTGATTTATAAAGTATTTTTGTGTATTAGAAAATTGATGGTCCCAGTTTGTCATCTATCTTTAAACATTGTTTATTGGGTTGGGGAAGTTTGTCACAGAGATTTTTAATTTTATGTGATCTGATCTATTTTTATGAGAGTCAATTTAAAAAATATAAAAATATTGACTAGGTGCATTCTTTTCAAACAGGACAAATTTACCTTTCATTGTAAAAATAATGTACTCATTTTAAAAAATCAAACAGTAGAGTAATATTTAAAGGAGAAAGTAAAATTAACCATGAATTCTACCAGCCATGGTGGTCTCTATTTAAAATATTATCCGCCGCCCCCCCCCAAAAAACTTACTTTACACCTTCATTGAGCCCCTTGGAAAAAAAATAAACATGTATATTCTTATATGGCACTATCTTTACTAAAACTGATCAAACTTGGCACTACTTTTAACCACCACAATGTAAATATATAGATAGGCTTGCTTACAAAGAAGGCACACAGGGGCAGCTTTCTCATCTTTCATTCTGAAATCAGTGTCAGGGTGGTTCGTAGAGCTGACCGAGCTGCATATGGCCTTTGGGGCGGGGGTGAGTCATCAGTGACCAAGTACACAGGCAACCTGGGAATATCCCCTCTTATTCAGGTGGGCTTTCAAGGCTAATTAATAATCAAGGGCTCTCACCTGATCTGCTTCTTCCTGAGTCTTCTCAGCACATAGTGAATAGGCCGTAATAATGAGGAAGATGAGGCATAGATGCTTTTGTTGCAGTATTTCAAATATAGATGACCGTAGATGGTAAGATGCATGGTTAGTTGTACTTTCTCTTTTAAGTGTTCCTGTACTCTGAATTTAAAAATACTAATACATATTTTGATAATAAAAGGTAAACTTGTTCTATTTGGAAAGTAATAAAGATACATAGACTTTAAAGAGTAATAAAGGTCTAAGTCGTATATAAGGATGGAGAGTCAGTAGCCTTATTCTGCACTGAAGTTAGCCACCTCCCCCATCTCTTCTGCAGACTTTATATTTTATATTTATGTTTACAATCTAATCACTTTACATAAAACAACCTATTAATTTAAGCTCAATTTTTTCCTCCAAATTCCTTTATAAGCTCTGTTTCTATTTCTCTAAATCCGTCAGTGAGTACACATATTTGAGATAGGTATAGTTATACATTCAATTTTATATTTTACATTATTCACCTAAATAATCTCTTATGTACTTTTAGTTCACCGAAAGAACCCCCAGAGCTTTTATATCTAATATCTCTCTGGCATTTCATCTTCTTCTTATAACTTTCCTATTATTGGTTTATCTATTACGTTCTTCTTAAACGCTTGGGTCATTTTAGGTTATAAATTCTCGGGGTTAAATTTGAAACATGTTTGTGCAATTACTTGTTTGGCTGTTCCCTTGGGGTTTATTTTATTGAAGTCTAGGCTCCAGGTTAAAGGTTATGAACAGCTTTACAGCTCAAGCGAGTAGCACTTTCAGTGAAACAGCTGTGGTCTCGTCATGTGATTTCCTTTTACCAGAGTGAGTTTCATGAGTACTAATGAAGGAATAAAGTCGAATTTCTCTAGTGGGAACCACCCAGCTGTGGTCTGCTGACATTTTGCTTAAATTCCCTCAGACCCGAGCACCTCAGAAATTTCTCAAAAATGAGTCTGACCCATTCACTCGTGAAGAAAGAGCTCCTCCGTGGGTGGCTTTCCCCTTTGCCTCAACATGTTGCTGCAATCACAGGGGTCCTAGTTCATTTGCTTTCTATAAAGGAATACCTGAAGCTGGATAATGTATAAAGAAAAGAGGTTTACTGGGCTCACGATTCTATAGACTGCACAAGAAGCGTAGAGCCAGCATCTGCACCTGGTGGGGGCCTCAAGCTGCTTCCACTCATGGCAGAAGGGGAAGGAGAGCTGGCACGTGCAGAACACATGGTGAGAGGAAGCACGAGAGAGAAGAGGAGGTGCCAGGCTCTTTTTAAGGATCAGCTCTCAAGAGAACTACTAGAGTGAGAAGGGAACTCACTCACTCCCGTGAGGACAGCACCAAACCATTCATGAGGGATTCGCCTGCATAACTCGAAGTCGCATTAGGCCCCACTTTCAACACTGGGGATCAGATTTCAGCATGAAGCCTGGAGAGTCAAATATCCAAATGGTAGCACAGGAGGCTCTGGGGGACTGCCTCAACCCCGAAGCAGCCACCAGGTACATCTCCACAGGTCCCAAGTCCATACCAGACACCTGTCGTACTCTCTCTAGGGCCTGGCCTTATTACCAGAGTTCCCCATGAGCAGCATGGCCACAGGCAGGGCATCTTTGGAATCTGTGTTGTCATATTGTGAAGGCTGTCCACCCTGCCCACACTTCATACAACTCTCAACTCCAAACATCATGAACTCCACTCCCATTAGCAAATAAATATGTCTTTAGGGTTTCCTTCAGCCCTTTCCCCCTAAACTTTATGCTCAACACAGTGGCCAGAGGGACTGGGTTTGTTCTACCCTCTCCCCTCCCCAAAGGCTCCCCAAACACAGGGCTTCCAATGGCTGCAAGGCCCTGTGCAGTCTGACTCCCCGTTATGTACCTGACCTTTCCTCCTACTCCCACCCACTTTGTACTGAACACATGAGTCTTCTCTCTGTTCTCCAACACATCAGACACACTTCCACCTTGGGTTTTTTGCACTGCTGTTCTCTCAGCCAAGAACACCTTTCCCCTAGAAGCCATCAGCATGCCTCACTCCCTTGCTTCCTTAGGTCTTTGGCCAAATGCCACATCTCAGTAAGCCTTCCTCAAAATCTTTCTGAAATGGCCACCATCCCTCTCCTACCATTTACTACTCTTCTTTTCCGCTTTATTTTTTTTTCATAGTATTCATCACCTGTTTCATACACATCTATGTATTTATAATAGATCTCTACCACTATAAGGTCCTTGAGAAGAGAGGTTTTTGGTTTATTTTGTTCATGGCCATATCCCCAGTGAGTCCCAGGATGAGTGACTGGTACCCAGCAGGCACCAAACATGTATTTATTGAACATGTTTCTCTGAACCCTGCTCAATGCCAGGAGAGATTTACAGGAGCCACCCCTTCCTCCCCGGGCCCCTCCAGAAACTCTTAGTGTAGTTGGGGAGTCTGACAATTGCTAATACTTTTAAAGTCAGATCTCTAAGGTTAATGCCCTAACAGCTGCTTAGGTTCCTCTTAGACAGACACTGTGACTGCACCCAAGGGAAGATGCCTTTACGAGGAAGGTAGTTCATAGGCTGAAGTTTTGTGGCAGAACCACCCATTTCAAGTAAACATTGCTGACTTGGACAAAGATCTGAGCTTATTTTTTCTACTCAACTGTGCTTTCTGTATGGACATTGATGTTTTTATTAAAATAGCAAAGGATAATAAATGCCTCTCTTGTATTCTATGTAACCCTTGAGTCAGGGAGGTCCATAATACAAAAAGAAAAAACCTCTCTGATATTTTAGGCATAGTTTCTCTTGATTCAAAACCACTTCTAGCACATTCATTATGGTGGTTACTATCAAAAATAAATAAAACAAGTGTTGGAAAGGAGGTAGAGAAATTGGAACCTTTGTGTACTATTGGTAGTAATGTAAAAATGGTGTTGCCACCGTGGAAAACAACATGACAATTTTTCAAAAAGTTAAAAATAAGGCCAGGCACAGTGGCTCATCACTGTAATCCCAGCACTTTGGAAGGCTGAAGCAGGTGGATCACCTGAGGTCAGGAGTTCAAGCCCAGCTTGGCCAACATGATGAAACGCTGTCTCTACTAAAAATACAAAAATTAGCTGGGCGTGGTGGTGGGCACCTGTAATCCCAGATATTTAGGAGGCTGAGGCAGGAGAATCACTTGAACCTGGAAGTTGGAGGTTGTAGTGAGCCAAGATCCAGCCATTGCACTCTAGCCTGGACAGCAGAGCAAGACTCCATCTCAAAAAAAAATTAAAAATAGAATTAGCATATGATCCAGCCATTCCACTACTGGGTATATATCTTTTATGGTTTGGATCTGTGTACCGCACAAGTCTCATGTCAAATTGTAATCCCCAGTGTTGGAGGAGAGGCCTAGTGGGAGGTGATTGGATCAGGGGTGGCATTCTCATGAATGGTTTAGAATCATCCCTTTGGTGTTGTTCTTGTGATAGAGTTTTCATGAGATCTGGTTGTTTAAAAGTATGTGGCACCTCCCCCACTCTTTCTCCTACTCTGTCCACGTGAAGATGGCTGCTCCAGCTTTGCCTTCCACCACGTTTGTAAGTTTCCTGAGGCCTTCCCAGAAGCAGATGCTGCCATGCTTCCTAACAGCCTGCAGAAACATGAGCCAATAAAACCTCTTTTCTTTATAAATTATCCAGGATCAGGTATTTCTTTATAATAACGTGAGAACAGATGAACACAATATTCAAAAGAATTGAAAGCATAGACATGAAAAGATATTTGTACACTCATATTCATAGCAACATTGTTCACAAGAGCTAAAAGGTAGAAGCAACCCAGTGTCTATCGGGATGAATGGATAAAATGTGGTACAAACACATACACACACACACACACACACACAAATATTATTCAGCTTGAAGAGGCAGGAAATGCTACAACATGAATGAACGTTGAGAACATTAAAGTATGATTCTGTTTGTATAATGTATCTAAAATCATCAGACTCAGAACTAGAAAGTAGAATGATTGGCAGGGCCTAGTGGGAGGAAAGAATGAAGAGTTGTTGTTTAGTGAGTATAGAGTTTCAGTTTTGCAAGATGAAAAAGTTCTGGAAATTTGTTACACAACAATGTGAATAT
Source organism: Cheracebus regulus (assembly GCA_963574635.1). Classification (NCBI taxonomy): domain Eukaryota; kingdom Metazoa; phylum Chordata; class Mammalia; order Primates; family Pitheciidae; genus Cheracebus; species Cheracebus regulus. The sequence goes on along the minus strand of CAUYQU010047209.1, from coordinate 24,614 downwards.
ACTTAACATTAAACTGCACACTTAAAATTCAGATGACAAATGTTATGTGTATTTTACCACAATCAACATTTTCAATTTAAAAAAAATACAATATACCTATAAAATAAGAGAAATCTCTCCACTGGACATTTGAATATATGGAAACTAATTCCTTTTTGTGTAAGCACATTGGTCTCAATGTATCAAAAAGATTTATTTTAAAAAAATGGAAAAATTACCGGGTATTAGATCGTCTATAGTGGGAATACCACAGTAACTTAAAGTTCCTCTATATTCTGTTCTTCCTCAATTTCCTGAAATGCTTTCTGTTGGTATCAGCAGTCCCTGGGTGATGAGTAAGGCCAGGGCACTTTTCATAGCTGGGATTCACCCTCTAGTGGTGTGACATATCCAGCCAGGGTTACTGGCTCACAAGGGAGGGTGCATCTAACCATCTCTCCAAGAGACAAAATGGTTACACAAGAGTAAAGGGCAGGTAATCTGGACCTTGAAGCTTTCTTTAAGATTGACCAGTGAACAAGATTTCTTCTCATTCCAGGCAGCAGATTCAGCATGAGGAAAGGTAGAGAGGCATGAGGGAAAATAGAGTTCAATACCAACATCAGTGAAAACTTCAGTGCTTTAGGTGCACAAGGCTTAGGAAAGATCAGTGGTAGATGAGAATATGCTATTCATTATTTGGGGGGAAATCATTTAATCTCTCTAAGCTCAGCTTTCTCATTGTACAAAATGGAAATAAAACTACTGACTTCCCAGGATTGTTGTGAAGGTTAAATAGAGTTCATTGAAACGTCCTATTATGTTGACTTACACATAAGAGGCACACAATGATTGTTTATTGCCAGTCTTAGGCTGTAAATCATGAAAGATCTCATGATCTAAAACAAAGAGTTTAAATTAGTCCTGTGAAATATGCAGAGCCAACAAAGGATTTTTTTCTAATCCTTAAAGTTTTTTAAGAGTGATACAATCACTTGTATACTTTAGAAAAGAGAATTCAATAATATGCTGGAAGTAGACAAGACTGGAGAGTATTAAAGGAAGAGTAGTTTCAAGGTTAGTGCAAGATTACAGGTGACAGAACAGGAGCATGTAAATAGTTACACTGTAATTAGCCAAAATAATCAAACAGTCCCTGTTTATTCTCGGCACAAATGGAAATATTAAAGTGAGCATGGGAAAGGCTTTTTATTTTCATTCTCTCTGTGTCTCTGAAAAGGAAAAGAGGTAACAGTGAAAATAATAAGGCTTTTTTACCCTAGGCCTTGCAAACAGCCAAAGCTTTTTACTGTTATGTGGGGAGCAAGTATTATAAGGAAGAGAGGAAGTTATCTGCCAGGCCTTTTAATATTAACCCCATACACAATATTATATGCTGAAACATGCTGGCACCATAAATGAGTACAGCACGTCCTCGAATCACGTCTCTTTATTCAATACACTTTTGTTATAATGTTTATGCGTAAAAGAAAAATTGATTCCTGGCAGGGAACCTTGCATGTTCTCACCAGGCCTTCCTGGGTTTTCTCCAGTTTCCTCCCACAACCCAAAGATGTTAGGTTCATTGGTATATCTCAATTGGTCTCGACCAAGCGAGTGTGGGTACGTGTATGAGTGCACCCCATGTTGGGACGGCATCCAGTCCAGCTGGTTCCCACCTTGACCTCTGAGCTGTCCCATGATAATTTCCCAGGCCGCCTATGACTCCGAATAAGTGGGTTGCAAACTGAATAAATGAATACAAGTTATTGTCGAACACAAGTTATTGTCAAATACAAATTTGTAACCAGAAAAAAAAACAATTTTTAAAATATGTAAAGTCTATGATAATCATGCAAATACATGACAATAAATGATGTGATATGAATATTTGTAATTGTCTTTGAACTGTGTGGTAGGAGGAGGTGCTCCTTACAGAATTTACTTTGCAGACATTTATTCCTTGATTTAGCTCACCACCACGAAGACTGGCGTCACTCACCGATTCACCAAAACCTGGATAAATAATTATCTGACTTGTTTTTATTAATCTTAAATGTACGTATAGCTCACACTTATTTCAATGTTCAATATTAGAAGTGTTTCAGGGCCAGGCACGGTGGCTCACACCTGTAATTCCAGCACTTTGGGAGGCCAAGGTGGGTGAATCACAAGGTCAAGAGATAGAAACCATCCTGGTCGACATGTTGAAACCCCGTCTCTACTAAAAATATGAAAATTAGCTGGGCACGCTGACGCGCACCTGTAATCCCAACTACTCTGGAGGCTGAGGCAGAAGAATTGCTTGAACCTGGGAGGCGGAGGTTGCAGTGAGCAGAGATGGCATCACTACACTCCAGCCTGGCACCTGGCGACAGAGTAAGACTCTGTCTCAAAAAAAAAAAAAGAAGTGTTTCAGGTCACAAGTTTGCTGATGTTTTTGTTATCAGAAATATGCCATAAGAAATTAACTCTTGTTTATATTGATTAGCCTCTAGTAAAATTGGTTTCATGATGTGTTGTTTCATTTAAAGTCACAATTTTTAAGAACCTATCAGCAATGTCAAGTGAGGACTTACTGTACTTGAAGTATTTCATCATAAGTTAGAAAATGCTGGGTGAATTGTGTACTCACAGCTAAAAGTAGGAGCTGATTGCAGTTAAGTAGTGATTGAGTGCACATGGAATCAATCTCCAACTGGATCTGGGTGTTTGAGTAATCATTTGTACAATCCTATTTAGAAACAAAAAGTTTTCAAAATATTTTTCTTAGCAGCATTCTTTATTTAAATTAGATTATATACAGCTCCACAATATATTTAAAAAAGAAAATATAAAAGGCTAAATTATTTTGAATAAATATGGGCGTGATGGATATATGAGTCTGGCATGGGTAAAGTGAGTGAGAAGGAGAGAATCCTGGTTCAACAACATCATTATGGTCCTCCTGGAAGCCAGATTGAAAGGCACTTACACAAGGACAAATACAACTTCTACCTTTGCATAGGAGGCAGTTTGGGGTTTGAATGATGCAAAATGAGAGTACACATGTAGTAGAAAGAAATTCTAATATATTAACTAGGTACTTCCCACCTATTCTTTGTTTTCTGGCCTTTACCAATGAGTCAGATAACATTCATGCCTCAGGGTCAGCACCAAAACATCACGCTGCCAGAGAATGATGAAATTTAGTTGCATATTATTTAGTTACACATATATTAAGGCTCAAAGTAGACTTTTATAAATCCATGTCAAGTTCTGTGAAGAATGTCATTGGTGGTTTGATAGAAATAGCATTGAATCTGTAAATTGCTTTGGACAGTATGGCCATTTTAATATTAATTCTTTCTACCCATGAGCATGGGATGTTTTTCATTTGTTTGTGTCATCTCTGATTTCTTTGAGCAGTATTTCGTAATTCTCATCGTAGAGATCTTTCACCTCCCTGGTTAGCTGTATTCCTAGGTATTTTATTATTTTATGGCAGTTGTGAATGGGATTACATTCCTGATTTGGCTCTTGGCTTGGATGTTGTTGGATAGGAATGCTAGTGATTTTTGTACATTGATTTTACATCCTAAACTTCTGCTAAAATTGTTTATAAACTGAAGGAGATTTTGGTCCAAGACTATGGCGTTTTCTAGATATAGAATCATGTCATCTGCAAACAGGGATGGTTTGACTTTCTCTCTTCCTATTTAGATGCCCTTTATCTCCTTCTCTTGCCTGACTGCTCTGGCCAGGACTTCCAATACTATGTTGAATAGGAGTGATGAAAGACAGCATACTTGTCTTGCGCTGGTTTTCCAAGTGAATACTTCCAGCTTTTGCCCAGTCAGTATGATGTTTGCTGTGCATTTGTGTATTAGTCTGTTTTCACACTGCTGATAAAGACACACCAAGACCGGGAAGAAAAAGAGGTTTAATGCACTTACAGTTCCACATGCCTGAGGAGGCCTCACAATCATGGGTAGAAGTCAAGGAGGAGCAAGTCACATCTTTACATAGATAGTTACAGACAGAGTTTATGCAGGGAAACTCCCCTTTTCAAAACCATCATATCTCATGAGACTTATCGACTGTCATGAGAACAGCATGGGAAAGACCTGCCCCCATGTTTCAGTTACCTCCTACCAGGTCTCTCCCACAACATGTGGGAATTCAAGATGAGATTTGGGTGGGAACACAGCCAAACCATATTATTCTGCTCCTGGCCCCTCCCCAGTCTCATGTTCTCACATTTCAAAACCAATCATGCCTTCTCAACAGTCCCCCAAAGTCTTAACTCATTTCAGCATTAACTTAGAAGTTCACAGTCCAAAGTCTCATCTGAAACAAGGCAAGTCCCTTCTGCCTAGGAGCCTATAAAATCAAAATCAAGTTAAATACTTCCTAGATACAATGGGAGTACAGGCATTGGATAAATACAGCCATTCCAGATGGGAGAAAGTGGCCAAAATGAAGGGACTACAGGACCCATGCAACTCCAAAATCCAGCAGGGCAGTCAAATCTTAAAGCTCCAAAATAATCTCCTTTGAAAGTATGTCTCAAATCAGGGTCATACTGATACAAGTGGTGGATTCCCATGGTATTTGGCAGCTCCACCCCTGCACACCTGCAGGGTACAGCCTCCCTGCCAGCTGTTTTCATGGACCACCGTTGAGTGTCTGTGGATTTTCCAGGTGCATGGTGAAAGCTGTCAATGGATCTACTATTCTGGGGTCTGGAGGAAGGTGGCCCTGTTCTCACAGCTCCGCTAGGCCATGCCTCAGTGGGGACTCTGTGTGGGGGCTGAAACCCCACATTTCCCTTCCTCACTACCCTAGCATAGGTTTGCCATGAAAGCTTCCCCCCTGCAGCAAACTTCTGCTTGGATATCCAGGCATTTCCATACATCCTCTGAAATCTAGGCAGAGGTTCCCAAACACCAATTTTTGACTGCTATGCACTGGCAGGCTCAACACCAGTAGAAGCTGCCAAAGCTTGAGGCTTGCACCCTCTGAAGCCATGGCCTGAGCTCTACATTGACCCCTTTCAGTCACTGCTGGAGTAGCTGGGATGCAGGACACCAAGCTGACAAAAACAAACAATGGGGAAATGACTCCCTATTCAGTAAATAGTGCCAGGATAACTGGCTGGCCATATTCAGAGGATTAAAATTGGACCCCTTCCTTACACCATACACAAAAATTAACTCAAGATGGATGAAAGACTTAAATGTAAAACCCGAAACTATAAAGACCCTGAAAGACAACATAGCCAATGCCATCCTAGAATAGGAATGGGCAAAAATTTCATGACAAGACACCAAAAGCAATTACAACAAAAGCAAAAATTGACAAATGGGATCTAATTAAACTAAAGAGCTTCTGCACAGTAAAAGAGACTGTCATCAGAGTAAACAGACAATTTACAGAACGGAAGAAAATATTTGCAAACTATGCATCTGACAAGGGCCTAATTAATATCCAGCATCTATAAGGAACTAAAACAAATTTACAAGCGAAAAAACAAACATTAAAAAATGGGCAAAAGATATGAACACTTTTCAAAAAAAGACATTAGACAATTCTCACACTGCTAATAAAGATATACCTGAGACTGAGTAATTTATAAAGAAAAGAGATTTAATTGACTCACAGTTCAGCATGGCTGGGGAGGCCTCAGGAAACTTACAATCGTGCTGGAAGGAGAAGCAAACATGTCCTTCTTCACATGGCAGCAGCAAGGAGAGGTGCTATGCAAAAGGGGAAAAGTGCCTTATAAAACGATCAGATCTCATGAGAACTCCCTCACCATTATGAGAACAGCACGAAAGTAACTGCCCCCATTATTCAGTTACCTCCTACTGGATCCCTCTTATAACAAGTGGAGATTATGGGAACTATAATTTGAGATGAGATTTGGGTGGGGACACAGCCAAACCATATCAAAGACATACATGAAACCAACCAGCATATGAAAAAAAGCTCAATATCACTGATCATTAGAGAAATGCAAATAAAAACCCACAATGAGATACCATCTCACACCAGTCAGAATGGTGATTATTAAAAAGTCAAAAAATAGATGCCAAAGAGGTTGTGGAGAAAAGGGAACACTTATACAATGTTGGTGGGAGTGCAAATTATTAATAGTTCAACCATTGTGGAAAGCAGTATGGTGATTTCTCAAAGAGCTAAAAGTTGAACTATCATTCAAGCCAGCAATCTCATTACTGGATATATACCCAGAGGAATACAAATGATTCTACCATAAAGACACATGCACTTGAATTTCATTGCAGAACTATTCACAATAGCAAAGACATGGAATCAACCTAAATGCCCATCAGTGACAGAGTGGGTAAAGCAAATGTGGTATATATACACCATGGAATACTATGCAGCCGAAAAAAAGAACAAGAGCATGTCTTTTGCAGAAACATACATGAAGCTGGAGGCTATTATCCTCAGCAAATTAATATGGGAACAGAAAACCAAATACCACATGTTCTCACTTATAAGTGAGAGCTAAATGATAAGAACTCATGAACACAAAGAAGGAAACAACAAACGCTGAAGTCCACTTGAGGGTGGAGGGTGTCAGAGAAGAGAGAGGAGCAGAGAAGATAACTATTGGATACTGGGCTTAATTCCTAGGTGATAAGTTAATCTGTACAACAAACCCCCATAACATGAGTTTACTTATGTAATAAACCTTCACATGTACCCCAAACCTAAAATAAAAGTTATTTTTAAAAAAAAGAAAATGTGGTACATATACACCATGGAATACTATTCAGCCATACAAAAGAGTAAGATCATGTCTTTTGCAGAAATGTTGAAGGAGCTGGAGGCTATTATCCTTAGCAAACTAATGCAGGAACAGAAAACCAAATGCCACATCTTCTTACTTGTAAGTGGGAGCTAAATGATGAGAACACATGAATAAAAAGAAGGCAACAACAAACACTGGGGCCTACTTAAGGGTAGAGAGTGGGAGGAGGGAGAGAAGTAGAAAAAATAACAACTGGATACTAGGCTTAGTACCGGGGTGATGAAATAATCTGTACAACAAACCCCCGTGACACAAGTTTACCTATATAACAAACCTGCACAGGTATCCCTGAACCCAAAAGTTTAAAAATAAATAAATCTATGTCATATATAGCATGACATGTGAAACGTGACTTTTTAAACATCATAAAACAAAGTTATCAGCATAAAAAAAATAAGTTTAGAGGAATCCTTGCCTAGTCACTTGAAAAGGAGAATAAGTTAGTTGATTAATTAAGAATCTTTCTGGAATCAGAGAGGACATGGGCATTCCAAGCCCTTGGCTCCATTCCTACCCCTTGGGAGTGGGTAAGGAAGAATGATCAGGGCTTCAGATCTGGGCGGTTCTGAAAGCTGGGCCTCATTTCCTGAGGCGCAGGTCAAAAAGACAAAGACCCAAGGGTAGGTTCCACTGCTCACCCCACATCAGCATGGTCTAGCAACAGTAGAATTAAAACTGTGTAGGCAGAAGAATCTACAGGACTCTGGGTCCCAGAGCACCATAGCGAAGCATCTGAAAGCCTCTGTGTCTCCAACAGAAGAGGCAGAACAAGAGCCATAAAACTGGAGCAGGAATTTCAAGCTTCTTTCCCTGAATTGACTTAGTTAAAACCTTAAATGGCTGAGTAATCACTAATTTAGCTGATTTTACCTGAACTTTCCTGCCATCAGATGAAGATGGAGTTTGAAGTAAAACCTAAGTTCAGTTAAAGAAAAATAAAGCATTTTTGTGCATCTGAGTTTATGACTTGTAAAAACTTGTACCCAAATCACTGATAAGGAATATTTTCATCATCAAAAATTTCAATCTAATGCCAGAAGTTAGTTTAATTAAGGCAGATTCAAATAGATCATAAAATTTCAAAACAGAGATATGCTGTGATTTCTCCATAAGGGCAGTAACCAAACCACAAACTCATTACCAGCATCCATGGGGGTAGATGAGTTTCTAAAATCCCTGGCAATAGATGAGTTTCTGAACTCAGAATGTTTCAGATTTTATACAGATAATACTGGATGTTATACTCCACAAGAGTCTAGGGTAGCACACCACAGTCAAATACAACATGAATATACACACTACTGGAATAAAAAAATCCCAGATAAAAACTATAAATAAAGTCAAGTCAGTTCAATTCAGCTTTTTTCTCGAATTTTTTCAAGTCAGACCAGGTTTCGCTAATGAATGATAAAAGTGTTCCATTTTCAGAGCTTTCTGGATTTCAGAAATGAAGATAAGGATTGTGAATCTTCCAGAAGTTTAACACAGTTTAGAAAGGTATCCAAAAAAAATGTGAAATTTGAGTTGAACCTTGAATACAGGGTAGGACTTGAATGGCAGAGAAGACATTTAGATGGAAGCCATGATATGACTAAAAGATGTATAAAGATAAACGTGTCACAGGGAGGGGAGCATCACACACTGGGGTCTGTTGGGGGGAAATAGGGGAGGGACAGTGGGGGGTGGGGAGTTGGGGAGAGATAGCATGGGGAGAAATGCCAGCTACAGGTGATGGGGAGGAAGGCAGCAAATCACACTGCCACGTGTGTACCTATGCAACAATCTTGCATATTCTTCACATGTACCCCAAACCTAAAATGCAATTTAAAAAAAAGAATTTAATACAAAAAAAAAAAGATAGACATGTCTAGGAAGAGGCAAGTAAATCGATTTGGGAGGGTTGTGGTAAGACCCAAGATTTAAAAGGTAGGGTGAGATAAGACTTCGGAAAGTCAGGCTAAAATTTAATAATTTCTGTTGAAAGTACCCAGAGATTGCAGGTGACTTTAGTAAAGAGAATAAATGTCCACTCTGAGTCCTCAATCATGTACACCAACAATTGATGATTAGTGCCAAAAGCACCCCATTTTTCATGATTGTTGGTGTATCTGATTGAGTAGCCAAGAGTTGGCACTTATTCAAGACAAGAAAAAGAGGCAAGGGGAAGAGCAGGACCCCAGCACCAGCCCTGCCCTTTAGAACAGCACCCACCAAGATTCTGCCAGACAGGACAGGTGCAGTATTAAAGAGTTTGGTCATCTCCAGCCTCAGTTCAGACACACACTCAGGGTCAGGACTTCAAGATGAAATAGCAGGATGTCTCCACTGCCATTCAACAAGGAACCAGGTATCCTGCCCAGCACAACAGACCACTGGGGGAGGAGAAAGATATCCAGATTTGATGTGTTTAATGCATTTACAAGTTACCTAACACTTGGTACGTGTTGTTTAACTGCTATATTAGTTAAGAGAAGCTGGGTTGGGTAGGCTAACATGTTAACTCTCAAATCCTGAAAAGTCTGTTTCTTACTCAAGTTCCTCATCCACCCCTGGTCAGCGGAACACTGTCTTGCACGTAGTGTCCCGGGAACCCAGGCTGGCAGAGTCCCACCATCTTGTGCTTGTACCATCTAGAATACGTCCCCTTACAGTTTGCCTTGGGGCAAAAGAAACAAATATTTCTTCCACTTATTGTTCACCAGCCCAAACTAGTCATGTGGCTCCAACTTAAAGGCAAAAGAGGCTAGAAATAAATGGAAACACATACAATGTTTGGTGAGCACTAGCTCTCTATATCACAACTGAATAGATTACATACTATAGTAAGTTTAATTTTTAAAAAATAGTTTTCTCAGGATAACTTTATGGAATATTGCAAATACAAGTTTACCTAACATCTGTTGTTCCGTTGCACATGTAATCTACATTGTAGATTATACTGAAAATTCTTTCTGTGCCAGAACTCAAAACATGAATTAGACAATAGTAAAATAATTTCAACAAATGTCCACTGAACAAAATTTGAGATTATCTGGTAAATTGGGTATTAGTTTAGAATCCCTCCCCCCAAGATGTATTATAATGGCAATTGCTTTATTTACTAAGAAGTAATATTTATCTGTAAGCCTTTTTCCAATGGGTAAAATATTCAATGATGATAAAGTGGAAATATGATTTTTTTTTCCTTCATTTTTCCAGATAGCAAATTCTGCCTGACGCAGTGGCTCATGCCTGTAATCCCAGCACTTTGAGAGGCCAAGGCAGACAGATCCCTTGAGGTCAGGAGTTCAGGACCAACCTAGCCAACATGGTAAAATCCCCATCTCTATTAAAAATACAAAAATTAGCCAGGCATGGTAGCATGTGCCTGTAATCCCAGCTACTTAAGAGGCTGAGGTGTGAGAATCTCTTGAACCTGGTAGGCGGAGAGTGCAGTGAGCTGAGGTCACACCACTGCATTCCAGCCTAGGCAATGAAGTGAGACTCTGTCTCAAAAAAAAAGAAAGAAAGAAAGAAAATTCTATCTTGGACAGCAGTTGTAAATACATCACGATTCTAACAATTAGAATTATGATTTGGAAAGATTAATCTGATGGAAATATGCAAATAGGTTGAAAACTATACACAGAGAAAGCAGTTAGCAGCTTATACCAAAGTTCAACTGTGAAATAAATGATAACTGTGTGCCGTTTCACACAAGTACTTCATGAATAGGAACCTTCTTTCAGACTGAAACCAGAAACAATCTTAGCTGCTAAACTTCATTAGGGCAGAGGTTACCATGCATAAATGATATGTCTTATGACGACTGGATCTTCCAGATTCCCCTCCCAGTCCACTGGTGTCTGAGAGAAGGTAAAGTCCTCTCAGCTTCTGTGGGGCTGAGCTTGCCACAGCCAGCAGCCCTGACTCACACTATTGGTAAACAGAGCAGAAGAATGTCACAAGGTGTACCGAAAATGGTGCCCAAAATAGCAAATCTCAGAGCTTAATTTAGAAGTATATTTATAACGTCAAGCTTATAAGACAGAACTTGGTTGTTATGGGAAAAAAATGAAAGAAAGAAAGAAATATAGGGCTAGGTATGATGATTCATGCCTGTAATCCCAACATTTTGGGAGGCTGAGGTGAGAGGAAAAAAATAACTTAAAAATTAGCCCACTGTGCTAGCGTGGGCCTGTAGTCCTAGCTACTCTGCAGGCTGACGCTGAAGAAACACATGAGCCCAGGAGTTCAAGGCTGCAGTGAGCTACGGTTGTATCTCTGCACTCCAGCCTAAGCAACAGAGCATGATCTTGTCTCAAAAAAAAAAAAAAAAAAAAAAAGGAATGTGGCAGCATTTTCAAAAAGTATAAATGATATGCTCTTGTCTATTCATAGTCATTTAAAGATGAAAGCTCTAATTAGGAGGAAAGCCGCATTGTTAGTCAACAGCACTGTGAATTTTTGGCAGAGACATCATCAATTTTAATAACTTTTATCAAAACCAGTCATTTTAAGCATTCAAGCTTTTATTTGTCCTCCCTGTTGACTAAAATAACCATTGGTGTTTAGAGCTGTTTTTGTTTGTTTATTTAGTTTAATTTGGTTTTGTTTTAATTGGTCTTGAAGTCAACATGCTCAAGGATTTGCAGTGTAGAAAGGAGTTCTGTAAAGGCAGCAGGTTCTTGATTATTTTCATGCTATAAGTCTTCCCCATTGAAAGCCTATATTCTGGCCAATAAGAATTGAAGGTAGAAAACAAAGTGAAAAGTTAGCTCAACATAGTGAGGTTCTAACTCCATATATTGCATTCATCCTTGTTTCTCTAACACTTTCCTGGTCCTTAGACACCGGGGGAGAATAAAAGTAAGCCATTGGTACCTTATCCTGCCCTAACCTCTTCTCCAACATAAATACATGTTTATGTTGACATGAACATAAACACACAGTCACACGCACTCATTGCTTTGGAAATGGTAAATCCCATTACAAACATGCAAGTTTAAATTAAATGTTCTTTGCACTTATTGATAATTCACTTATACTTATTTTCTTTGAGAGAGTGAGATGGGAACGAATCTCAAGAATCTTTAAAGAAATACAGAGAAGGCTAGCTGTGCCAGATAACTGACAAAAAGAAAATTAAGGTCTCCATTTTCAAAAGAAGAATGAAGTGAGATTTCACAAATTCAGATAATGAAAATATTATCAAAGACAAGCTGAACACAATGGCTCACACCTGTAATCCCACCACTTTGAGAGGCCATGGTGGGCAGATCAGTTGAGTCCAAGAGTTCAGGACCAGCCTGGACAACACAGTGAGACCCTGAATCTAGAAAAAAAGAAAAAGAAAGAAAATATTATCAAAGACATTAGTAAACAGATAGCTTGTGAACTTAAAAAGGACAAATGATAGGTCACTAGAAGACATCATGGATACAAGAAGAACACAGTATATGAGGCTGAGTTCATTTCCATTTTTGAGAATTCAACCAACTGTAAGAGCAGAACTCCATAACTATTGTGTGTTTAGAGTTTATAAGACATTTTTTCTTTCATAATCTCCATGAATATCAGTGACGAAGTAGAGACTAAATGCTAGTGGCATTCAGTGGTTTAACATAGAGCTGAATGGCTAAACTCCCCAGGCTCAGAATCTGTCCCCACCTGAGTTAGTTGCTTAGTGGCTTGACACGGCTCATTCTTATCTCTATGCTACTTAACCGATTTATCAAGAACTTCCATAGGAACCTAGACATCATGGATATCAAATGTGACAACCTGAAGTTATACAACTTGTTGATAGTTTGCTCCAAAAGTATATCAGCAAGATAAAATAATGGTTTTGATTTTCAGTCCACTAACCGTGTTTCAGGTACAGTTTACTGAGATGGACATAAGTGTGCTTCCTTATCTGGTTACAGTAAAATACAGCTCTATTTTAAAATAAATGAGTAATTATTATACAAAACACATATTTCAAAGGTGATTTCTGGCTAGCAATCTAAAAGAAAAAAAGGAATATTAAAAGGCAATACTTGGTAACTTTTTCATTAACACTAACTTATAGTGTCAATAGCAAATCTTAATAACTCTCTCAAATTCAATACATTAAGTCCTTTCTTTGGAATTATGACCAAATCAAGGATTTAGATATTCAGACCCTCTTAGCATCTTTTTGATACTTGTTCTTCTCATCAATTTCTAGTTTCCCTTCTCTAGTTAACTGAAGGACAGGGTTTAATTTCCCTTTTTCCCCACTCTTTCTTCTACAGCCACAGAAGCACAACTCTTTACATCCTTGCACTAAGTACATCCTAGTGACCAACATCTTCGGTGCTGCTAAGGATCCCTACAGAAATTTAGCCTCTACTGTCAACAAGCAGAGCTAGAGACCTTGGCCCAGACCCATCACCTCTCTGGATTCAATGCCCTCATCTCTAGAACTGTGTGGCCTCCAGGGTCTATTTGCCCTCAGAATCTATGACTTCATTGATTCCTTAACATATCAAGGAATTCATTACCATTTATGAATGAAGGTAAAAATGGTCAACTTTAAAATAAACAATAATAACATGAAAAAGTAAATTCAGCAAAACTAGGCCTCTTAGACAATCAAAATGCAACAGAAGTCTCTGAAAGTTTCAATTGCTTCAATTTCTCAGAACCCGATGAGGAAACCGATCATCTTGTAGGGGTCTCTAAGGAATCACTTTTCCTCTCTCAAGCCAATTTTCAATTGGTGTGTGTGTATGTGTGCACTGTCCCTCTAGTTAGAGTTCCTCTAGAAACAGGAATAGATTCTTTTCTCTCTCAATGGCTATCACATAATCATCTATCACAAACACTTGAAGATTGACAACTGGCTTAAATATGTCTTTTATTGACAAAATTATATAAATCCTATTTGTCTGTACTGTAAAAGTATATATGAAATGCATTAATCAGTTAGACTTTTATTTGGTATATGGAGGGATAGTGTTCACTGTTTACCATTTCATTGGGAAAGCTATCAGATAACTTTATCTCGTTATAGCATCTATGCCAAATCATATGTACCTGTGAATTTCACAATTCATTTGTGCTTCATACACCACATAGTCTTTTAGTGGTTCCATGTTTCAAGACATTGTATCTGGTGACATAAAGTAGACTTTACAACCTAATAAAAATGTATGGAGTTTAAAATGTCACATTTTTTAAATTATTCAAACCAGCAATTTATGTTTCTTTTAAATAGAAAGGGGTAGTGCCTTTACTAATCCTCAAGACTTACTACATTTCTGCATCTGATTGGGCCATCCTTATTCCTAAGCTGCATAGAATTGGTGGAAAAATTCTATTGGATGTGCTCAAAGCACCCTGGAATAAGACAACAAAGGACATATCTATATAAAGAGTGACATCCTAAAATTGAAGTGCTAATGTTCTGTGAAACTAGCTGTGTAATTGATGGGTCATGTATGCGCTTAAAGGTAAAGCCAATGTAAATATTAACAATTACTCAAAAATTTCACTTTCCTTACTTTGGTATGTCTTCCAATTGCTATTATTAAAAGTTCTGATTTCTCATGAACATCAAGAACAGTAGCCACACTCCACAAAGTGCTTGAGAAAACCCTGTTTTCAGTTTGACTTCCACCTACACTGCACAGATACTTTATAGGGAGAAGCAAAGACAACGCATAAGCGTGCTGGACCCATCTATGCTCTTCACCAACCAGACATTTGTTTTCAGTTCCTCGTTGTTATCACAGTTGTCCCCTGGTATTATCTTCTCCTCTTCCAGATCCAACAGCGACTTACTTTGTTATTCTGGCCAACTCATTTAACATGTCTGGCAGTCTCTGTAGAGTCTTTCTTGTCACTCATCAAGCTAACAGGAATGCTGTAAAAGCAGGGAGACTTTGAAGACTTGAAGAATATTAAATGAAGAGGGTATTTAATGATGGTGTAGTAGGGGTGCTGTAAACCAGAGGTCAGAGGTAGATATGGGTACATAGACTCCCAGTAGACACTAGATATGTAGGCCAAAACCCAACATGATGGAATCCAACTGATGGTCAACAAGCTTATCTACATCCTCACCTTGACCTAACAGTAGGTCAAAACTCCCCAGTGTTGTCTACTCCTGCCACTCCTAAGAATTAGCATCACTTAGGAGGCAACACACTCTTATCTCTTCCCACCACTTCCAACAAACCATTCTACCATGAGCTCTCAGAAATGCTTTTGTGAAACAGCATTCCCTGGGCCCTTGCTCCCTCCTCATTGCTGTTTTCAAGCCATGTCTGGGCCCTTCAGTATCTTCTTTAATAGTTTCACCTTTGGCTTAAAATGTCCCAACTCATTCCATGGCAACATCTTGTGCAGGTCAGTATCCATACAGACGGCCTCTTCACGCTCCAGCTCAACTTTCTCGCACCACCTCTGCAACCCCACTCAGGTACCCATCCAAGATTTGCCCTTGCATCTGCCACTCTGCAGAATTGCTTCCTTATGAGATTTTTAACTCATAAGGAAGATTTTTAACTCATAATTTATTTTCCTTCTTTGACTGTAACTTACCCTTCTCCTCTCACATCTACTGGAATTGCTGTTAAGTCATAACCTTCAGCCGGTTCATCCCTCAATTTTCTTCATTACCTCATTTCCTCCTTCACATGCTTCCTTACCCACTCTTGGTTCTGACATTGAACAACTTTCACATTATTTCCATTAGTACTCAGAATACGCTGCTGAATGTTACCAAAGAAAATCTTGAACCTGGGTCACTGATTTTCATTCCAAAATCATCCTTCCCTAGCATCAGCTGGGCTCCTCTCACTGCTAGTCACAATTTTAGAACTTATCTCTGGATGAGCCCCTATCACTTTTGCCCTAGCAAAGTACTAGCAGTAACCTCAAAGTCTACCCTCCCCATTATCTTCCAGTTTCCTAATAATGTTCTACATGATGCAAATTTAATTACCTTTTCTTCGTTGTACTTTTAGCACAAGCAGTCCATCCTCTACTCTACTCCTTTTCAGAGGAGGGCATTTCTGTCCTGCTACTACATCGTCCATTCCCTTTCCAACTCTTCCAAGAATGTGTTCCATCAGTCATCACACTCATCTCTTCCTCTCTGGCATTATTTCTCAGCCTGCAATTACATTCAGGTTTCCCACACTCATACCAAGTTTCCTTAACCATTCTTCCTCCATGAGGTACCACCCTTCCTGTATCCTTTGCAACCATCAAACTTCTTGAAAGTGTCTATTCTTGATGTCTCCACTTCAACTTTCATTTACTTCTCACTTACGTGGCATTTGACTAACAAAGTCAGGATTGGGAAAGGTTTTCAGTCAACCCCGAAGAACACTAAAGATTTACAGGCCTACCCTCACTGAAATGATAAATTGATCAGTTACAAACAATCATACTTTGGGATTTTGCTGATTAAGTAATATGCTCTCAAAGTGATAATGTTCTGTGAAACTAGCTATGTGGGAGAAACCAAGTGTGGCTGCTAAACCTTTCTATGGCCTATCATGCACGCAACCTGTGTGGAGTTACTTAGTGCCATGTGAGAGACAAATGTCAGAGTAGGCACAATGTGGAAGAAATAATTGTCCTTCCACACAGCAGTACCCAACTCCTACCCTCAACAAGAACAAGAACTAGGGAAGATGACACAAATATCTATTGGTTGATGAAGAATCTACTCCATTCAGGAAAGAACATGTGGAAACCATGGGAAATGAAAGTACCCTGTCAAACCCAGCCAAATCCAAATTCACCTCTCCTAGACACTTCCCCCTACAGTTTCTGGAGTTCCCCAAGTATGTTCTTTGTATAAGTCACTGTTTCCTGTCTATTATTACCTAAATATTTTGCATCAGGAAAGAATAAGTGTCTTGAGGTAAGGAATCTCCAAAATTGTTTTGAGGTTAATTAACTACATAGCCTATGTGGCCATGAATTTCAGGTTCCTGGATTAGAAAGACAGAGATGACTACTAATTCTGTTCAATCTGACTGATACTCGCTGAGCAGCTTTACTGTGTCCAAGAATATGAGAGAACCTTTGCCACTTAGTAAGCAGACTTTATATACCAAAAACAAGAAAGAGTTTCACAGCTCCCACCCTAAAATAGAAAGTGTATTATCAAGCCACACTCTCATTGCAACGTATCTTTGTGCCGTATAGTTAATAAAATTCTAAATTTGATATCTGTTCCTCATGTTGTTCCCGTATCTACCATGAGGAAATTCAACTTGACATTTCTTTCAAAAGGCTATTAGTAATTCACAATTACTGCTCTAGCACTTCCTCTTCTGGACTAAATAGCAGTAACAGCTGGACTTTATTGAATGCTTACTCTGTGTCAGGAATTTTAGCAAGTGTTATATGCATAATAGCTCATTTAAGCTTAATAACAACCTTTGTTGTAAAGATATGTGCTCTTTGTCATTGTTTTCATTTTAGGTATAATTTACATACAATAAATTCACATATTTTAAGTGTACAATTTGATGAGTTTTGATGATGTATACTCCTATAAAAGCATCACCACAATCAAGACAAGGAGCACATCCATCACCCCTAAAATGTTTCCTCATGATCTGTAATCCTTCCCTTCCAGTCTTTCCTGTGCTCTCACCATTCTCCATTTCTAAGCAAATTCTGATCTGCCACTGCAGTTTACATTTTTCAGAATTTTAAAAAGTGGAATTATACTGTACCCTTCTCTCCAATTTCTTTAATTAGTGTAATAATTCTGAGCAATCCACATTGTCTATCACTAATTCATTCTTTCTGATAGCTTGGTAATATCCCAGTGTATGAATATATCATGATTTCTTTATCCACTCACCTGTGGATAAAGAGCAATTACCCCAATAAAGCTGCTACAAACATTCATATACAAGTTTTTGAAGAGGCATTTGCCATCATTTTTCTTACATAAATATCTGGGAGTAGAGGGACAAGGATACTCGTAGATGTATGTTTAACAATTTAAGAATCTGCCAGTCCCAATATTGCTGTGACAAATTGCCACACACTGAACAGCTTAAAATACCAGTTTGTCTCTTACAGGTCTAGAGGTCAAAAGTCTAAAATCAAGGTGTCACCCAGCCTGTGTTCTTTCTGGAGGCTTCAGGGGCGAATCCTTTTGCTTTCCTTAACTTCCAACCTGCCTGCCTTCCTTGAATCATGGCCCATTCCTCGGGACATTCTAACCTCATACTTTTGTGTTCTCATCTCCTTCTACTGACTCTGATTCTCCTGTGTCCCTCTTCTAAGGACCCCTGTGATTGCACTGATGTCACCTGAGTCATTCAGGATAATCTCTTGGATTTTCAAAATTTTTCATTTAATCACATCTGCAAAGTTCCTTTTACCCATAAGATAACAAATTCAGACACTCCAGGGATTAGGATGCAAACCTCTTTGAGGGACCATTATTCAGCTTATCCTACTGTCTTCCATAGAGGTTGCATCACTTTACATATCCATCAGCAGCATGAGAGAGTTATAGTCCATCCATATCCTCACCAACACTTGTTATGATCAGTCACTTTAATTTGCATTTCTCAATAACAAATGATGTTAAACATCTTTTCATATACTTATTTGCTCTGTATATATCTTCTTAGGTGAAGTGTCAGTTGAAATCTTCTTTCCAATTTTCATTGGGTATGTGCTTTTTGATTGTTGGATTTTTAGAGATCTTTTAATATTCTTGATACAAATCTGTTATCAGTTATGAATTGCAAATATTTTCTGCTAGGCTGTGGCTTATTTGTTCTCTTAACAGTGTCTTTCAAGAAAGGTTTTAAATTTTGATTAAGTCTGATTTATAAATGTATTTTTATAGATTGAACTCTGGGTGCCATATCTTAAAGATCTTTGCCTAATCTAGGGTCAAAAAGATTTTCTCTTATGTTTTCTCTAAAAGTTTTATAGTTTTAGTTTTTACATTTAGGTCTATGGTCCATTTTGAATCAAGTCTTATATATAGTGCAAGTTATAAATCAAAGTTCTCATTTTGCTTATGAATATCCAACTGCTCCAGTACCATTTGTTGAAAAGTCCATCCCTTCTCCACTGAATTGTTTTTGCATCTTTGCAAAAAAAAAAAAATCAGTTATCTATAAATATTTCTAATTTTGGACTCTTTATTATATTCATCCATTTGTCTATTTGTCCATTCATTCGTCCGTGCCAATAGTGCACTGTCTTAGTTACTGCAATTTATAAAGTCTATATGTAATTTATAAAGCTGTTTTGGTTATTTTAGATCTTTTGCATTTTTCATTTGAATTTTAAAATTAGCTGGCAATTCATATATAAAAGCCTGTGGGAATTTTGATTGGGATTGCATTAAATCTTTAGATCAATGTGGGGAGAAATAACCTTAAAGTAACATTAACTCTACTGACATATGAACCATTGTCTATGTCTACATTGTTGAATATTTCCCTGTAATATTTTTTAGATTTCAGTAAACAGATCATTCTCACCTTTTATCAAATACTGTGATATTTTCATACTTTTGATGCTATTTTAAATGACTTATTTAAATTTCTGATGTTCATTGCTAGTATATACAAATACAACTGATTTTTGAATACTAATGTATCCTGCCATCTTGCTAACTCAGTTGCTATAGCTTTTCGTAGATTCCACTGAATTCTTTTTATGGAAGATTATATTGTCTATGAATAAATACAGTTTCCTCTTTCCAAACAAAAGTTTTTAATTTTTTTGATTGGTGCTATAAATTTTTTATAATTTCTGATTTATCATCATCCCACCGATTTCATATGCTGTAATTTCATTTTCATTCAGTTCACAGTACTTCCTAATTTCCTAATTTTTTTCTTTTTTATTTTTTCCTACTGACTCATCAAGGTTGATCCTCTTGACTATTTCTTTGATCCCATTGGCATTTTAGAAGTATCTTATTTAGTTTCCAAATATTTGAGGATTTGCCAGAAAATCCTTCTGTTATTGATTTCTAATTTAATTTCACTGTGGCCAGAAAACAGACTTTGTAAAACTTCAGTTCTTTTTAAATATACTGAGACATGTTTTATGGCCCAGAATGATCCTGTAAATGTTCTATATGCATTTGAAAGTAAATGTCTATGCTGCTCTGTTGGGTGAAGTGCTGCATAAACACTTCTTAATATGAATTAAGTCATTTGGTTGAATGTTTTGTCCAAGTTTGTTGTATTTTTACTGATTTTCTGTCTCCTTGTTCTATCAGTTGTCAAGAGAATGATCCTGAAATATCTGATTACAACTGTGGATATGTCTATATCTTCTTGCAGTTCTATCAGTTTTTGCTTCCAGTATTTTGATGCTCTGTTATTAAGGGTATGAACATTCAGGAATGTTCTTTTCTTCTGGTAAATTGACATCATTATTATTATAAAGTAACCTTACTTTTCTCAGGATAAAATCTGAAATCTAATTTGTCTATTATCAATATAGCCACTCCAAGTTCCTTTTGACTATTGTCAACATGATATATTTTTTCTATCCTTTGATGTTTAACCTTCTTGTGTCTTTATATTTAAGATGCATTTCTTTTAGCCAGTGTATATTATATAATGTGAAAATATCTGCCTTTTAATTGGGGTGTTCAGTTCATTTACAACTAGTGTAACCATTAATGGTTAGATTTATACTTATCATCTTGATCCTTCTATTTGTCTCATATGATCTATATTCTCTTGTTTATTTTCCACCTTATTCTGAATTCACTGAATATTTTTATGATTCTACCTTTTCTCCTTTATTGGCAATATTAACTATAATAATTTGTTATTTTAGTATTCGCTTTACAGTTTATAGTGTACATATAGTGTACATATCTTTAACATATCACAAATTACCTTCAAGTGATAGTACACCACTTCACATATAGCATTAAGATTGCTTCAATAGTGAACTTTTATTTTGCCCATTTCACCCTCTGTGTTATTTTTGTCATACGTTTTACTTCTACATATGTATATTACTTGTCTATTTATGACAGTTTTCTCACTGGTCTTCTGTATAATAAACTACCATAAACTTAGAGGCTTAACATGACACTCATTTATTATCTCAGACTTCTCTAAGTCTGGAATGACCTTGCTGAATTTTCTGCTCAGGATCTCACGATGTTGAAATCAAGATATCAGCCAGCTGTATTCTCATCTAGAGTATGGGTCTTGCTGCAAGCTCACTTCTTTTATTAACGGACTATAGTTCCTTATGGTTTTAGAACTCAAGTTCCCATTCCCCAGTTGACTTTTGACCAGGGGTTACCTTCCAGTCATTGCAGCCACTTTCTGGTCCTTACACTTGAACCCTTTTATCTACAAACCCAGGCCAATGCATCCAATGTTTCTTAGGCATTCAATACATCTGCCTTCCCCTTCTGCTAATGAAGAGAGAAAACTCTGTTTAAAAGGATTCATATAATTAGTCAGGTCCATCTAGATGACCTCCCTATCTTAAACTCAACTGTGCTGTAGAATATAACATAATCACAGGAATGATATTATCATTAGATTCAATGGTTCTGGTGATTAGGGCATGAAATTTTGGATAAATTTTTAGAATTTTGCCTACCACCATATGTTTAATACAAACCTTACACTTCATTGCCATTATTTTCTTTTAATATTTAATTTTCTTCTTTTATTATTATACTTTAGGTTCTGCAGTACATGTGCAGAACGTGCAGGTTTGTTACATAGGTATACACGTGCCATGGTGGTTTGCTGCATCCATCACCCCGTCATCCACATTAGGTATTTCTCCTAATGCTGTCCCTCTCCTATCCCTCCACCACCTGCTATCCCTTCCTTCGCCCACCACCTCCTGACAGGCCCCAGTGTGTGATGTTTCCCTCCCTGTGTCCATGTGTTCTCATTGTTCAACACCCACTTATGAGTGAGAAAATGTGGTGTTTGGTTTTCTGTTCTTGTGTCAGTTTGCTGAGAATGACGGCTTCCAGCTTTGTCCATGTCCCTGCAAAGGAAATGAGTTCATACTTTTTTATGGCTGCATAGTACTCCATGGTGTATATGTGCCACATTTTCCTTATCCAGTCTATCACTGATGGGCATTTGGGCTGGTTTCAAGTCTTTGCTATTGTGAACAGTGCCACAACAAACATATGTGTACATGTGTCTTTATAATAGAATGATTTATAATCCTTTGGGTATATACCCATTTGCTGGGTCAAATGGTATTTCTAGTTCTAGATCCTTGAGGAATCACCACACTGTCTTCCACAGTGGTTTAACTAATTTACACTCCCACCAACAGTGTAAAAGTGTTCCTATTTCTCCACATCCTCTCCAGTATCTGTTGTCTCCTGATTTTTTTATAATTGCCATTCTAACTGAAACAAGATGGTATCTCAATGTGGTTTTGACTTGCATTTCTCTAATGACCAGTGATGATGAGCTTTTTTTCATGTTTGTTGGCTACATAAATGTCTTCTTTTGAGACGCGCCTGTTCATATCCTTTGCCCACTTTTTGATGGGGTTGTTGTTTTTTTTCTTTTAAATTTGTTTAAGTTTTTTGTAGATTATGGATATTATTAGCCCTTTGTCAGATAAGTATATTGCAAAAAGTTTTTCCCATTCTGTTGGTTGCTGGTTCACTCTAATAATAGTTTCTTTTGCTATGCAGAAGCTCTTAAGTTTAATTAGATCCCATTTGTCTATTTTGGCTTTTGTGGCCATTGCTTTTGGTGATTTAGTCATGAAGTCCTTGCCCATGCCTATGTCCTGAATTGGTAGTGCCTAGGTTTTCTTCTAGGGTTTTTATGGTGTCAGTTCTTATGTTTAAATTTTTAATTCATCTGGAGTTAATTTTTGTATAAGATGTAAGGAAGTGATCCAGTTTCAGCTTTCTACATTTGGCTAGCCAGTTTTCCCAACATCATTTATTAAACAGGGAATCCTTTCCCCATTGCTTATTTTTGTCAAGTTTGTCAAAGATCAGATGGTTTTAGATGTGTGGCATTATTTATAAGGCCTCTGTTCTGTTCCATTGGTCTATATCTATGTTTTGGTACTAGTACCATGCTGTTTTGATTACTGTAGCCTGGTAGTATAGTTTGAAGTCAGGTATCATGATGCCTTAAGCTTTGTGGTTTTTTGTTGTTGCTTTTTTTGTTTTTATTTTTTGTTTGTTTGTTTTGTTTTTCCTTAGGATTGTCTTGGCTACGCGGGCTCTTTTTTGGTTCCACATGAAGTTTAAGGTGATTTTTTCCAATTCTGTGAAGAAAGTCAATGGTAGCTTGATGGGGATAGCACTGAATCTATAAATTGACTCTTCCTAACTATGAGCATGGAATGTTTTTCCATCTGTTTGTGTCCTCTCTTATTTCCTTGAGCAGTGGTTTATAGTTCCCCTTGAAGAGGTCCTTCACATCACTTGTTAGTTGTATTCCTAGGTATTTTATTCTCTTTGTTGATTTTGTCAAATCTCTGCATCTATTGAGATAATCATTTTTGGTTTTTGTCTTTGGTTCTGCTTATGTGATGGATTACATATGCAGATTTGCATATATTTAACCAGCCTTGCATTCCAGGGATGAAGCCAACTTGATTGTGATGGATGAGCTTTATGCTGTGCTGTTGCATTTGGTTTGCAAGTATTTTATTGAGGATTTTTGTATCAATGTTCATCATGGATGTTGGCCTGAAATTTTCTTTTTTAGTTGTGTCTCTGCCAGGTTTTCGTATCAGGATGATGTTGGTCTCATCATGTGAGTTACGAAGGGTTTCCTCTTTTTGTATTGTTTGGAATAGTTTCAGAAGGAATGGTACCAGCTCTTCTTTGTACCTCTGGTGGAATTCGGCTGTGAACCTGTCTGGTCCAGGACTTTTTTTGGTTGGTAGCTATTAATTGCTGCTTCAATTTCAGACCTTGTTATTGGTCTATTCAGAGATTCAACTTCTTCCTGGTTTAGTCTTGGGAGGGTGTAAGTGTCCATAGACTGGCAAATTAGATAAAGAGTTAAGAACCATTGGTGTGCTGTAATCAGGAGACCCATCTGACATGTAAAGATACACATAGGCTCAAAATAAAGGGATGGAGGAATATTGACCAAGCAAATGGAAAGCAAAAAAAATCAGGGGTTGCAATCCGAGTCTCTGATAAAACAGACTTTAAACCAACAAAGATAAAAAGAGACAAAGAAAGGTGTTACATAATGGTAAAGGGATCAATGTAACAAGAAGAGCTAACCATCCTAAATATATATGCATCCAATACAGTAGCATACATAAAGCAAGTTCTTAATGACCTACAAAGAGACTTAGACTCCCACATAATAATATTCAGAGACTTTAACACCCCACTGTCAATATCAGACAGATCAACGAGACAAAATTAACAAGGATACTAAGGACTTGAACTCAGATCTGGACCAAGCAGACCTAATAGACATCTGCAGAATCTCCAACCCAAATCCACATAATATACATTCTTCTCAGCACCACATTGTACTTACTCTAAAATTGACCACATAATTGGAAGTACAACACTCCTTAGCAAATGCAAAAGATGGAAATCATTAAGTCCCTCAGACCACAGTGCAATCAAATTAGAACTCAGGATTAAGAAACTCATTTAAAACCACACAACTATACAGAAACTGAACAACTTGCTCCTGTGTGACTACTGGATAAGTAATGAAATGAAGGCAGAAATAAAGATGTCCTTTGAAACTAATGAGAACAAAGACACCACATACCAGAATCTCTGGGACACAACAAAAGCAGTGTTTAGAGGGAAAGTTATAGCACTAAATGCCCACAAGAGAAATGAGAA